>QVTF01014107.1:1552500-1765000 GCA_003573665.1 Oxygymnocypris stewartii | reverse complement strand
TATCAATGCTCTTATCCCATCCCTCTTCACCTTCCGTCTCGATTTCCTCTTCCACTATCTCTCATTTCCTCTTCCCCTATCTCTCGTTTCTCGATTCCAGTCGCCGTTTTCTTCCTCTCCATGTCTTTCTCCAGACCTGGCATCTGGGATTTGTAGACAGTGACTGCAAAGATAGTCTATTTCACTGTGGCATATTGATTTTTCATTTTTTTTCAAGACGGACAGTGTGAGCAAATGAAAGCTGAGCTCTGTCTGTATGTTTGATCAGGCTTTTCTGTCAAAGACAAGCAGAGTCTTTACACAAGCCTGAGGATTTTGGCTTTAGTAGTATATGGGGGAAGAATTATTTTCTGATTTTGGACTAGAAAAGTATCCAAATATGTTATAAATAGGAAAGTGAGCACTCTATAATATTAAATTCAAAAATCAATGGCAAGGAACAGCTTTAGTGGCAGAATTGATTGGAATCTATCAACTGTATTCAGTGCTTGGACGCTGTTTAAAGCGATGAGCCGTTTCTGGTGCACAGGTCAGAGAAAGCCATTTCAGCTCAATTTTGGCCGTCCTCTGAGAGTGAAGAAAAGGATGTTGTTAGGAAACCGTCCATCAGCACTGAACCTTTACTCAAGCAGCGGTCTAGTAACTGCCATAGTGAGAGCACTGTCACATCAGCAGTTCTACAGAAGTTCTTCTATAGTCTACAATAACACATATCAGATCCACACTTTCAATGCGATCACAATTAAACTAAATTTGTATATATTCTGAGGAAGTTTTGAGTTGTTCTTGCCAAAACAAAATTCACTGCCATGATGCTGTTTTGAGTGCTTGCCAGGGCAATGCTAAGTGGTTGCCAAGGTGTTTCTTTTCCATTCTGCGAGTTCTATGCAGGTGTTAATATACAATTAATGTTTTTGTGCATTGTTGTGTGGTTGCTAGGGTGTCCTGGGTGGTTGCTAGGGTGTTCTGTCGGTTGCCAGGGCATTGCCGTGTTGCTGTGCAGTTGTTATTTGGGTGTTGCAAGTTGTTTTGGGTTTTGTCAAGACATGATTATTTTACTATGCAGTTGCTAACTGTATAATGCATGTGTCTGTGGTTGCTAAGGTGCCATTTGTGTGTTCTTGTTGATTTTCAAGGCATTGGTATGTTGTGGTGCAGTTGTAAAGGTGTTCTGGGTGTTGCTAGTGTGTTTTAGGAAGTTGTCAAGACATTGCTCATTGCTATGGTTGCTAGGGTGTTATGGTTGGTTTATAAGCCATTGCTCCTTGCTATGATTGCTAGGGTGTTATGGTTGGTTTATAAGCCATTGCTCCTTGCTATGGTTGCTAGGGTGTTATGGTTGTTTTGGTGTTGCTATTGTGTTCTGGCTTTTGTCAAGACATTATTATGTTACTATGCAGTTGGTAACATATTAATGTTTTTGTGGTTGCTAGAGTTTTATTAGTGTGTTCTGGTTGGTTGCTAAGGCACTGCCATGTTTGTGTATGAAGTTGCTAGGTGTTTTGGGTGGTTGCTAGGGTTTTGCTATTTTGTGAAGACACTCTGATGTTCTATGCAGTTGCTAACGTATGAATGTTTGTGTGCACTGCTACGAAGTTGCTAAGACATTGTTATGCTCTTATGCAGTTGCTATGTGTATTATAAATGTTTTTGTGGTTGCTATGGTGTTTATAGTGGGTTGTGGGAGGTTGTTGAGATATTGCTAGTGTTTTAGCATGTCCCATCTTTTCTGCAAATACATTTAATCATATAAATTTAGAGTAAATTTAGTTTTATTCTTAAATCAAGGGGGAAAACTCCAATGGGGTAAGAAAATAAACAAGTATTTGTATGTTTTATTAAACATTTATATATATCATTTATATTTGATATTTTATTCATATCAATGATTTATCATTTTCAGCACCTCAGATTAACCTATCTTACTAAAAGACTGTTTTTACTGGAGAACAAGACAAACATCCTAATTAAGAAAATTGTTTTGCGGAGTAGGGGTTTGTTTAAATCCCTAACACTATGTATTTAGCAGACACGGCTAATGACATATTACCAGAGTTTTACCGCCTATTTAGTGTCTTTCATTAGTATGGCTTGCCCGTGAGACACGTAGTGTGGTGATGTGCTCTCTTATCAGGCCCTTACACAGGGACTCTAACGGTTGTTCAGCATTATTCCTTTAAAATGGCTGATAATAGGCTTGGCTGTGTGTTTTGTAAAACTACGGTATGATTAATGGCCAGCTGTTGCATTGGACGCTGACTCTGTGGCCAGGTTTTCTCTAACATTATGCTAACATTATGGTTTTGAAGCTTTAAATGTGGGCACGTTTTGCAAAGATAATGGTGTTTGTGTCCTAAGCCAGATTTGCGCAAGAGGGAAGGAGAGATAGAATGAGAAAGAACGAGCTGGCAATCGATGGTAAACCCAAGACCAGATGGAGATAAGAAACAGCAGGAGAGAGAGAAAGAGAGAGAGAGAGAGAGAGAGAGAGAGAGAGAGAGAGAGGGGGAGAGAGAGAGAGAGAGAGAGAGAGAGAGAGAGAGAGTGAGAGAAACTCAGGAATCACAAGGCCCAGGTTTTGCCTACAGGATAGTATAACCTGAAATCACCTGTGGTTACCAGACAATTGTGTAGTACCAGCAAATGGCTTATAAAAATAGAAAATATTGTCTTACGTTAAAATGCACAAAAGTTTGCATGAGCTTTTGGCTTGGTGTAAAAAATATCATTTTATACTGTTCAGTTAGTTTTGTTTTAAATGTTTTTGAAAGAAGTTTAAATGTAATTTATTTCTGTGAAGTAAAGCTACAATTTCAGCAGTTATTATTCCACTCTTTGTAGAAAATGTAATCCTTTTTTTAAGAATAGTTCAAAAGATCAGAATTTATTAGAAATAGTAATCTTTTTAACATTATACATGTCTTTATTGTTATTCGTGACTAATTAAATCCATCCTTGCTGAATAAAAGTTAGAATTTCTTTAAAAGTAAAAATCTTACTTAGTCTTGATAAATGTTAAAGCAACGGTCAAAATAAAGTCAAAGAAAAATGCATGTGTGCATGAAAGAGGGAATAACTGACAGGTTTGGTCGAGCTTAGAAAAAAAAGGGACACCTTAAACACTGCTGACTAAAGTATTTTACTCTATATTTCAAGATTCAATTCAATTCAAGATTACTTGTATAGCGCTTTTTACGATACAATCGTCGAAAAGCAACTTCACAGGAATTTAAGTTTCTAAAATTGATTTATATTGTAGAAACTCTATAATTAACTTATGGCAAAATTTGGTTAATTCCGTTTACTGTCTGAGGGGTTGGCATCATCTCTTCTCAGGTGTTCGGTCATCTCAGATCATTTAAGGGGTTGGATCCAGACTGAAGCTTGTGTAATTCCTAGTTACCCCGGGATGTTAATCAGAAACAGAGAAACAAATAAAGACAATTAGCGTAGCAGTTGTTCCATCCAAGAACAACCCTAGATGAAATTATCTGTTCAACCCAAGCTAAAGCATAATAATGTGCGTTTGATCAGATATACAGTACAAGATTGTGAGATGCATTACAAGCTTGGCTAAAGAGATATATTTCTATGGCCTTTCGCCCAAGTATTGACCAACCGTAAAGTTAGAGGATATAGATTGTGGCAACGACCTCGTATGTTAGGTGCTGTGTTGTCTGAATGAGCTTGCTATTTAATTGTTCCAATATTTGGCTCGAAATGACTTGTGGGTGTGATAGACCAGCTGAGGGTAAGAAAAGGAGGAAGTGACTGACCTAATAAATCCAGCACTGAGCAAATCAGCCACTGAGTTAATGGGGAGATTTATTAGCCTGGTTTAAGTGCTAAAAACATCACTGCAAATAGAAGCTTTGCAGCCGTTTTCAGAACCAACAGAAACAACTGCAATTTGCAAGTTTTGCTTTCATTAAATTATTACGATTCTAAAACAGATTCAAACCGATTCTATCAACAATATCTGTGACATGCTATCATTTTGAATCATTCCTCAGAAATCAAGTATATGAGGCAATAACTATTAGTTTGGTATTATTTATCTGATATTTTAATAGTATAGTATGTAATATTATAGTATGATGCATTTGTTTTGAATGAGCTTGTACTTTTCTATTTGTAGGTTTCATTTTAGTCAGTTTGTTATGTGCTTTTTTCATTTGTATTTTTTAAGCATATCTGATAAGATTTATTTGTACAGTATCTTGCAGAGGTGAGTACACCCCTCACATTTTTGTAAATATTTTATTATATATTTTCATGTGACAACACTGAATAAATTACACTTTGCTACAATGTAAAGTAGTGAGTGTACAGCTTGTATAACAGTTTAAATTTGCTGTCCCAACAAAATAACTCAACACACAGCCATTAATGTCTAAACTGCTGGACACAAAAGTGAGTACACCCCTAAGTAAAAATGTCCAAATTGCCATTTTCTCTCCCCGGTGTCACATGACTCGTTAGTGTAACAAGGTCTCAGGTGTGAATGGGGAGCAGGTGTGTTAAATTTGGTGTTATCGCTCTCACTCTCTCATACTGGTCACTGGAAGTTCAACATGGCACATAGTTAT
Organism: Oxygymnocypris stewartii; assembly: GCA_003573665.1. NCBI lineage: Eukaryota > Metazoa > Chordata > Actinopteri > Cypriniformes > Cyprinidae > Oxygymnocypris > Oxygymnocypris stewartii. The sequence continues at coordinate 1,760,411 of QVTF01014107.1, read as the reverse complement.
TTTGAGGGGACAGCAAATTTACACTGTTATACAAGTTATTACACTGTCAATAAAATATTTACAAAAATGTGAGGGGTGTACTCACTTCTGTGAGATACTGTACATCAGTTTTAGTTTAGTAATTTGAATACTTAGGCTTTATTTCAGTTAGGCAGCAGTTTTAGTTGAAGTTTCCCATCTAATATTTATATTTTATTTTACTTTAGCTTTATTATAGTTAAAAGGAAACAATCTTAATAGCTTTAGTTAACAATAACAACTCTGATTCCAAAGTACAACGGTAATGAATTTCTCTATATAAAAATGTGTTATTTGTACTGATTAAGGCAGATACACTTCTAGTTATATAAACCATGTTTTATTCATGCCTTTGCAACGTTCGTAAGCTATTCGATCACACTTCTTGTTATAGGGTGTATAAATGTTTTAGTTTTGTAGATATGCTTTCAAAAATGTGTATATTTTAGCATTTATGTTGTTGCAATTTCCCAGAACACCTATATCAGTCATGTCTGTTAGGTTGGGACGTTTCATGCATTATAAACCCCCCCCCCCCCCCCCCCCAAACAGCCCAGACGTGCTTCTGTCAAATTACTGCCTGGGTTTTGCTTTCAACATCTGAAGGGAATTCATTGAAGACGCACTTGATGCACTCTCCAAATTCTTATTATCATTGGCTGGAAGCCTCATTTGACCCAGAATGCAGCAGCCCCAGTTTGCTGTTTGCTTTGAGTGTGCACTTTTCCCCTTATCACAGGTTTTGTTTGTTGGCTCATGTTTGTGTGTACATGTAAATGTGTGCTTCGGTCACCACAAAGTCTCCACATGCCATCGTTCTCTCCATGCATTTGAGTTGCTCCCGCTCGTCATTTTAATCCCACACAATAGCCCTGATGGCATAGCCATGGTGTTTAAAGCCGACTGGAGCTGCCGCATTCATGCCTTTGTGTGCATCGGCGCGCTTTCCGCTGCAGCGATATGAATACAGTACTGCCTGCCCAAAGCCTTTCTGGCCCTCACGGGATCGAGTTTATGTACAATACTTTCCAGGTGGCCTTTTAAAGCCCAGTGGTGGAGGAGATGAAGTCTTTCTCACATCTGGCCTCAGGACTCTTAAATCAGGCAGCAGGGGCTCGGGCGGATTGTGGAGTTCCTTCAAAGGCCTTCTTGAAGGACTTGCCACCTGCTGGAGAGAGAAGTGAAGAGGACTGTTGCTTTTATTCGGACTCACTCGGCAAGATGAAGGACTGGTGGAGTGAAGAGAAGAGTCAGGAATGAGGCTCTTCATGTACGAGCAAAATCTCTATCGACACCATATAACTTAAAACTCTCAAAGACAAGTCAAGGAGACCCAGGAGCCCTTATTGCCAATGTTAATGTTATACTTTTGTTTTTCATCGACTCTTTGAATTAAACCAAGGGTGTCCTGTCCTGCTTATTGAGGGCCACGTTCTTGCAGAGTTTATTTCCAACTTGTCTCAACACACCTGTCTGGAAGTTTCTAGTAATACTGATGACCTAGGCTGGATCCCTATATAGTCGGCAAAAAACAGTGTGTGAAAAAATTCAAATTCACAGTATTTCTAAAATAGTAGGCAAAAAGGATGTACATGGATGACCTGCTATTTCCAGTTAGATTCTCAAGTAAGCATCCAGTGGACACACATTACTGTCCCATGATGCCATGGGAGAAGATTTGTGAATGGCAGTGAAGCGACGCAACTGATGCTGTATTTCACATGACAATTATTGCGAATGTTGTATCTGGATAACATTCATTCTACACAGATGCATACTACATAGAGCGTACTTATTTAATGGCTGTGAAGTAATTACTTATTAAAAAGAATCATCTACTCCATCCTGTAAACTGTATCCCAATTCAGGGGCTGCATCATTCGAGGCTGTTGACATCAAAGGCCACACCTTTGAAGGGAGTAAAGGTCGAACCAAGTTTACAAACGTAATGTAAAACAGCATTTTTCTCAAAAAACAAAAACCTGCCATCATGGGTGCACAATGAATCTTTGGGTAGTCTGGGCTGCAAAGGATCCATTCGTTGTATCCTTAATTGGGACACTAATCACGTTTTTCAAGGCATTTGAAGGGGCCTTTGAATTGGGACCGCCTTTGTTGCAAAGCTATATATCTTTCCACAGCCAGACCTTCAGACAGACGGCAGAAGGTTTAGGAAACTTGGCTGCTTTGAATGCCAAGGCCTTCCCAAGAGGCCATTTGACTGACAGGTAAAGCAACAAATCACGTTTTGTTTTGTGCCGCCTCATGTTATGGGCGTGAAAATGTTGCCACATTAACAGGGATCAACAAGACTCTTTTAACAAGAGTTAAAACTCTTGGACGTTTTTGTCTATGCTGTGGACTTTACATATTTCACATACTTTTAAAAATCTAGAGTTTAGTTGATCCTGATAAGTGCTCATCATTACAGCTGTAAACACGGTGGCTTTATTATTTATTTGGCGCCACGGCATCTTCTTTCCAGGCAGAACATTAAAGAATATGGCACACAAATCTCTCAGAAATCCTGTATAATTCAACCAATGACGACTACAAAATTCCTGAAGATTTTCAAACTTTGTGTGATGTAGCCCTTGATTAGCTGGTTTCAGGTGTGTTTAATTAGGCCCAAGGGATACTGCAGTATAAAGAATGGGTCACCCTTGAATCAAACAGGCAATTTTTTGCTGCTGTACCTTTAAGAAATGCCTCCTTCACATGTGAATTGAGCAATAGAGCTTCAGTCGAGCTGTGGGTTAGCTGTCAAGTCCTATATAGTTGTTAACTCCCCCATCGCACCCTCTTTGCAAAGTATGCATCATTGTGGCAGATAATAAAACAATCCAAGCCAAAATGTGCTGCTCGAACTGTAAAGGTCAGATTGAAATTATCACTATCTTATTAAAAGAAAACTTCAGCCGCACTTTCCTGGTGCTAACGTCTTTCAGAAGGATATGCAGAGCCGCAGGTGATGACACGCAGCCCAAGCACAATGTTTGACGGACTTGGAGGTTTTCGGCTGTGAGATGGAGTGACAGTCGTATTCTGTGACCAAAGTGACTACCTGAAATTTTCAGTGGTTAAGGGTGTACATGCTGTTTGAAGGCAACCCGAGTTGACAACCGCTTGTTTGTCAAGCCATTGTACCAACAGAGTGTCATGGCAATTCATAATTATTTTATATTTTGGTGACTTGTTTGCAAATTCGTATTAATTTTATTTAATTTTCATGAAATCTGTTTATGTTCCATGGATGTTTAGGTTTATCAATCTATCACCAACTAATAAAATAGTCCTGTTTTCTCATACGAACTCCAATGAACCCTCATGCATTTCTACCATTATTATCCAAACTATTTATAACATGAAATGTGGGACATTGTGTGTTTGGAGAGTGAGTCAAACCCTCTTTTATGCCCCCAAAATGCATATTATTCATATATACACTGACCTCAGTTCAACTTAACCAGGTATACTCTGGTATAGCAGCCTGCACATTTAAATGAAGTCATTGTCATTCTTTTCTTGGCAAATATCCTTCCTTTCGATGCAAATGAGGCTCATTATAGAATGTGCCTTATCACAAACATCAGCACTATTTTCCTGTAAATGGGGGCTTTTTGGAAGCAATGTGTTTGTAGATTTTTCTATTAATCATGGCAACAGTAATTGTAGCCAGGCAAAGGTTTTTTAAAAGTCTTTTAAATGTCCTGTATAAGAACCTCAACTCTTGGAGTGAAAAACTTTACCATTCAACCATTCAGGTGTATTTCCATTCATAGGACACAAATGTCCGGTCCAAACTGTGATCAGCTCTCATTTTGTGGGTGTGTTTGTTGCATTTGCATAATTCATTTAGTAAATCGGGTGGAAAAACAATGCAGCACATGCATATAAAACAATATTATCAGTGGGCGCAGTGTTTCACAGTTTCATATTCTTAATTCCCCCGTGACCCGTGGCTCTTTTCTGTGCAGTCACAATGAATGGAGCTCTAAAGCACCATAGAAATATCATATAAGTGGCCTTTATGACTTGTGTAATATAGTCCTAGTCTTCTGAAGCCATACGATAGCAGACTGAAATTTAAGCCATTCACTGCATCCTGTTAATGAAGAAGTCTCTTGCATAGACTTTTGAATTGTGGTATAAAGTCTGGTCCAGTTTGCAGGTTTTTCGGGCCAAGAACCGCCCACTTAGACAGCAAGAGACCGCCTGACAGAATGACAGATGGACTTGGTGATCAGTTATGTTGTCCATCCACAAATACCGCTTATTTAACACAAATAAGTTGTTATTTACCATACAGTTCTGTGGATATCTAGATTATTGACTAATCTGTTTATTTTTAAAAGATCTGATACCTTTAACCAAAATTTATGGATCATCGTTTTCCTTAAATGCTTGAAAGTGCCTTCTCAGTTTCAACACATTTCTGTATCCAAATGATTTTTAAAAATGTTGTGCGTTTACTCCGGAAATAGCGTAGATGCCGTCTAATCAGATTGAGACAGCACTTGCCAGTTTTGTGTGCAGTGTGCATTAGACAGTCATTGAGCGGACTGTGGGCGTGCCGTCTGAGCCTGAGACTAAATGAAGAATAACCAGAATAACCATCTGTTCATCACTTCCCTTCTACTACAGCATGAACGTTTGACTGCCAACCTTGACTGTATTTTCAGGCTCTTCTGACGCAAAGAATTGTAAGCCATTTATTTTTGGCCTTTTTATGGCAACATTGCATGTGTCAGTGATGGAAGTCAATCCCCTTGTGATTATCTCAATGAAAAGAAAAAACATACAAGATGCTGGACAAGTAGATAGAAATGTTGGCTCATGTACTGTACTTGCAGTTCTATTTAAAATCCCTATATATATTTGTGTTTTATCTATGTTTATGCTTAGTACTGCACTGGGTCATTAGCTTAGCAGCATGCTAACATCAGATTATTTTATAAAAGAGACACTATAGAGGGAAGGACACAGACAAATCACAGAAATATTACAATTGGAGACATCATTATCCTGAATATGTCAACAGTGGGATTGGAAATCCTATCTTTAAAATGCAAATGATCTTTTTGATAGCAACTCTGACTGATTGTTTACTCTGTAGCAAGCATGAGAACTGCATGAAGCATGAGGACTTTTTTTGGCATGAAAACATTTTGTGAACATTCTTTCATTACAAAAAGTAGGCCCTACTTATTATGGAAATGATCTACTTTAAAAGAATATAGGCTACTCAAGTGCAAACTGAATGTAATGTTTTTGGACACTTAACTGCATGTTAATTGCAATTAAATTCAAATGTATTCGATTAACTTTATATTAAATGCAATTAGCCAAACCTTAGACCCATTTAAGTAGGATTTCGGAAGTAGTCGTAAGGTCCAACTAAAGATATACTGAAGTATATTTGATTGTGCTAAAGTGAAACTATTGCAATATATTGTAGGTAAACTTTAAAAATCTTGAATTTAACGACCGATTTATTCAAAGATCATACAATCCTCATCACCAGTGACATTAAAACACATTTTAGGCTTAATATTAAGAAATGTGCATTGCACACAACTAGTAGGCTTACTCCAAATTGTTACAGTTATGGACTTTTTGTGTTTTCCCCTGTTTCAGCTCTCCTGCCTTGTTTTGTTCCTTTGACTCAGTTTTCCTTAGTTGTCTTGATTATGTCATTCTGTTCACCTGTGTATCGTAAATCATCTCTCGGCTCCTTTGTTTTGCTTGTGTATATATTCCCTTGGTCTCTGTCTGGCCTTCGTCATGGATTGATTTAAGTTTAGTGTTTGTTTACTTTCTCTTCTGGTGATTCTCCTGTCTTATGTGATTGAAGTTAGAATTAAAGGACTATTATTGTTGCTCCGTTGTTGTGTGCGTCTCTACAGCCACAATACCGTAACAGAAATAAAGTTTAATTATAATTTTTATATTAGTAAGTCTTGAGCAATATGTCAGTAAATTAATGGATTTTAGATTTTTTTTTTAATTGAAAAATGTAGTTTAAAGTAAAACTACTTAAATGTGTTAAGAAACAGTCATAAAAGTGTTCTTTTTATAAGTTCACTTAAGTGGCCTTTTATTTCATTAATACTATTTTCTGCGTTGTTTTTATATAATTATAAAATGTGAAGTATGCTACAAATGCACATTCATTAAAATTAAGTACACTTATTTTTCATAAGGGTTGTTGCAATTTTTGATTTGAAGCAAATGATTGAAACTAGTGATGCGTGGATGGCGGTTATATCTGCGGGCGCTGCGGATGATCCGGGGGTCGGGTGATAAAAAAATACATTCTGATTATTTGCAGGTGGTTCGCGGGTGGATAAGATAAATCATTAATGATGCAACTATTATCTACATTTTCTAAATAGGCTACAGAAATCGAATAAAGGGTAAATTAACATATTAAAGTTATTCAACAAAAAATTAGGCTATTTGGTCAAGAGCAGTGAGGGATTTTCTCTGTCTTTTGTTGTTTGATTAACATTAATGACAGACGGCACATCTTTATTAGGCTGCTGTCACAAGACCTATTTCACGGATCCAATACTGATATGCATTTTCATTCGCTGTTTACATTAACTTAAGACAAAACCTACATTGCTTTTGAGGATACTCGCCAGGACGACTATTTTGATGTCATTTTGTGTCTTATGTGACAGTTAGGATGCCTTAGAAGGAAGCTGCTTATGTAGACAGTAGACAGCACTGTCTAAAGACGCATTGTGCATTCTATGCATGGTAGCACATTATAGAAACTCCTGTTGAAACTTCAGTGTGCAGTTCTTGTTGAATAAATTAATTACCAGAAATGTCAGAGATGTAAAAGGAAAGCAGGTCACTGTCACGTCCTGTGTTAATATGTGTGGTCTCGTGTGGCATCGTGAGGCTCCAGGCTTTAGTCTTTTATGAGACACTCTGTCAATAAGCTGTCTGTTACACCTCACACTCATGCCTTATGGCATTGATTGAGGAATTACAACGCCGCATTTTCTCTCTCTCTCTTTGCTGCCAGTGGCCTGCGTCTCTGATCTCTGTAGGCGTGTATCACAGCATGGGTTTGCATGTGTCCTATTGCGTTTCACTCGTGCGACTTGATGAAAGTCAGTGTATGTCTGTGTCTAGAGTGTCTTTGTGCTTCATGTCTCTCCAAGCAAGTTTTTTCCTTTTTTTGGCACTATGTAAGCTGCACCATGTGTCTTGGAGCAGATCCCCCCGCCCCCCCCCCCCCCCCCCCATCTTAGTCTTGATGTACTTTCAATTTTATGATGACTCAGTCAGGAGGTTTCTAAAAATAAGCCTGCGGGCTATAGGTTTGTGATAGTTTATTATTTTCTTTAACTATGTGCTCTCATCGTATATTCCATACAGAAAACAAATGGCAGGGGGCTTGAGCTCAAACAGCACTCGTCATAATTTTTCTGAAAATCTAAATGTAAAAGTAAATGTTAGACCTTCATATGGTTTAGTTATGAATGTGATTAATAACATTTCCTGAATAATTGATGGTTTAGTTATGAATGTGATTAATAACATTTCCTGAAAACATTGTTTAAATGAAAGTTTAATATACACACACAAACACACACACAAAATGAATTTGAATATTATATATTAGTTTTATATAATAGTATAAAAAATTAATCATAGTCCATATTCTAAATAACATTATGTGAGAGGAACAGTCTGGAATTTATGTTAAATTTTGTTGAATATTCAGTTACAAAATATATGAAAACCAATCAGTGGTCTTTTAATATTACTTTAGACGATTTATTGATTATAATTAATTGTATTTATTTATAACATGTATTACTATTTTGAATTTAATATTTTCAGTTTTCCTTTTAATATCAGTTAGTGAATTTACGTGATTTTGTATTCATTTTTTGTATATTTATATTTAGCTTTAGCAATTTTAGTACTTCAACTTAAACTTGTTTAATTTCTCATTTTCATTCAAATATTTTTTTTTTAATTTCCAACTACTTTTTTGTTCCATAGAAGAAAGTGATACCATTTTTTACTGCATGAAAGTGAATAAATAATGACAGAATTAAAAAAAATTTGGGGGAAGTATCCCTTAGGAAACCTGATGAAGACATACTAGAAACCCATCCTGTGGGCCAGCGTCTGATGACCAGTTCACTTGTGTCCTACTAAGCCGGTCTTTCTTTTTATTTTTTTTTACAGCAGGCACATATGGCATGTCTCTGTACTGTATGATCATACAAAAATATTTAGATGAGTACTTACCAGAGCACTTGTTTTTTGTGTGTGTATAGTGTGGTTGTGAGATAAACTCATTCTATTTGCACATGTGCTATAGATCCAGGTCCAGGACGGATGGATACATCAGCAAGGCTTCTCTCTCACCCAATAATTATTGACTGTGTTATGTGCTATGGCTTATTGGCTTCACATTCTGCCAGCTTGAATTACATCCCTCAACGTCTGATCATGTACTCCACCAGCTGAGCTTCCAAACTCAGACATCTCCTGTGAATTTGGGGGAATTAGAATTGACATCTTTGAACTTCCCTTTGAATCCTGCAGATTTAGGTGCATTTACAAAGGAGGAAGGCGGCTTATGCTGAGATGCATCATGGAATAAAGAGTTACCTCACTTCCGTTTGGTTTTCCTTAACGAATATGACCGTACATGGCCCCAGAGAATATGTCTTCTTTGTTAAGAGGCTCACACTCACTCACTTCCTGGTGGTCCATGTTCCTCCCACCTAGATTTACATCAGTCAGGTTGTCAGGCCTTCATCGTCCTTATCAGTTAGACGAACAGATCGATGGCGAGGAGGAGATCAGTGACAGTTTTCCATCATTCATTGTGCATTTCATAGGAAGTGAGCAGTGTGTGTACTGCATCAAACACTGTGGAGCGATTGTCGCTAACTAACATCTGTTTCCAAAAGGGTTGTCCCCATGAGAAGCATTTGATGATCCCCCATTTGTTTTATTGGAGAGACCTTTGTACTCTACAAAGTGCAATTGGAGCTTTATAAGGCAGTCATCAATATTACAAATTGGCTGTAGATTAACCAGTTCAGCGCTAACCCAGCTTACAGCGAATTCTGTAGATTTCATTGTCATGTTGAAACAAAGTCCACCCCCTAACCTCAGTGTAACCAGTGTCGGGGAAAGTTACCTTTGAAAGTAATGTATTACAACATTGCGTTACTCCATAAAAAGTAACTAATTACCTTATTTACCCAGCACAAAAAAAACAATAGAAACCATCACAGAAATATAATACCATTATAAACCATTGGCTTTTTCCAGTAAAACCATTACAAAATTCCTATTTGTAGAGTGTTTTGGACATTTTTTCCAATAGGATTTAACATCCCACCAATAAAATCCATCACATACCAGTAGACACCATTATAGTTTCCATTAAAACCAATACAATTCCCATTAAAACTATTAAATCCATTACATTTTCTATTGTGTTTTGGGCAGGGTTCTACTGTTTTTTTCAGCAGGGTAGTTACTTTTTATGGAAAGTAATGCATTACGCTACTTTTGTGAATTTTTGTCACCCAGGCTGGGCTTGCTTATTTGTTTTTAATAACAAAAAACCCGAAGTTTTTGGCAACTGTAAAGGCCGTTTCTACAGTGGCCCAGTAGTGTACAACATAATAAAATTGCCACAATACAACACATAGGATTAATTTTGTTGTATTGTGCTAATGTTGTTGTGTTGCGGCTTGTTTTCAATGTGTTGTGTTAATTTCATTGTGTTGCGGCTTGTTTTCAATGCGTTTTGCTAATTAGTTGTGTTGCGATAAGTTTTAGTTGTTTTGTGGCTTGTTTTTGATATGTTGTGCTAATTTCATTGTGTTGCAACTTGTTTTTGTTGTGTTGTGGCTTTTTTACATCATGTTGTGCCAAATTTGTTGTGTTGTGACAGGTTTTCGAAGTGTTGTGCTAATTTCGATGTGTTGCAGCTTGTTTCCGTTGTGTTGTGGAGATATTGTTGTCAGTAAATAAATGGGAAAAAACAAACTTGCTTTACTTATGTGAAAACATAACTCAGACATTTTGTTATAAATTGAAAATGAATGTGTTATTTTACTAGTTACTTGAAAAAGTAATCTGAATACATAACTTGCGTTACTTGTAATGCATTACCCCCAACACTGTATATAGCATTGGGTAACAATTTTTGATAGTCCGGTTTATACATTCTACTAACTATAAACAACTTAAAAACTGCATGTCAACTAACTCTCATTACAGTATTAGTAGACTGTTAGGTTAGGTTTAGGGTTCGTAGAATAAGTTGACATGTACTTGAAAAGTTACTTAGGGCGTATTCACACATGTCCTGTGTGAGGATATAAGTTCGATCTTTTGGGCAGGTGTAAATACAGCAATCGCACTCGGGTGCAGACCAAACAACCGTACCGGGACCCAGGTAAAGACGTGGTCTTGGTCCGGTTCCAAATAAACTCTGGTACAGTTGAATGGATGAACCAGTGAATGGATGACCTTAGCACACGTGTTGTTTTGTTTACTATTTCTGGTTCACTTGCAAAAAGAGCATTGTAAAAACAAACTGCACCAAACAAAAAAAAATTCAACAGTGTATTTGGTATTCAGTGTATTATACCAAAGCAAGTGAACTAGCGGACTTTCCTGGTGTGAACACACCCTTAAAGTCAGTAGAATATCGGTTGGGACACAATCAGAATAAAGTGTTAGGTATGAAGTAGACAGTCTACTAATACTCAGATGACTGGTAGTTGACACGTAGTTGCAAAGTTACAGACATAAACAGAATGTCTATTGTTACTGCTGGTAGAATGTCTAAAGTGGACTATCAAAATGAAATGTTAGTGTTGGTTGTACATCCTGAAAAATTGCTTACTGTTTGTCAAAATCAGATCCATCCATGATATTCTGAACTCTTTACAGATTCCATGTCTAAACTTTTAAGGCGGAGTTTGCATTGAACTGTTTTGGGAAGAAATCATGCTTCTTACTCCCCAGCTATATTGGTGCCGTGACCCAGGGAGTGAGGTTTAGGGAGGTAAGTGTATTGTAGACCAGCTGGAGGCTGTGGTCTTTAGCATGCTTTTTAGCCATTTCCCTTGTCAAATGCTGATTTGAATCCCACTCATAGCAGTGCGAGTAAGACCAGTTACAAGTAGATTAAGGGAGAGTCCAAAACCATAACCTGCTGAAAACGCACCTTAATCCAGTTTAAACTCATTTGTATTTAGTCTGTTGGCTGGTATCAGAGCAGTTGTAGGCACTTTTCAGCTATATTATTCACCCAGCTAAACACCTGCCTGGCCAGGCTGGGACCTGCAAACAACAGCAAACCAGCATAGGGGTTTTATTTTCAGCAAGTTATCTATAGACCAGAATATCACAGACCTAAAGGCCCAGGTGTACTTCATTTTCCACGTTCTGCTCTGTCTTGCTCACAGCTGAGCACACAAGCCTTTAAAAGCCTACTCCATTGACCGAGAGAGCATGGATACACCGGTGCGCACTAGTGGACCTTTGTTTTAAAGTGGTCAAATCACTCGCACATTCACTATTGTTGGCACAAGTCCGGATACAAAAATCAGGCTGTACAGTGCATATGCAGAATGTGCTGAAGGTGAAAATTACGTCCCACAGACTGGAACATGAATAAGGGAAGGGTGGACTCTTTTAACTTGGATCAGGAAGTGGTTCCACCTACAAACCACCCAAAATGTCCTAGATACCACTTAGAAACTCCTAGTATCTCATAATATTGTTTTAAAAAACCCTCAGAACACTTTAACTACTGAAAAGCTACACCCAAGCATGATGATAGCCAGTTGTGAGAAAATATGATGCATGTCAGATCCGCGTCACATTCAACAGCGGCTGAATTAAAGTAATATTAAACTCTTATATTAACTCTTATATTATAACTCTTAAAGCAATAGCAGCCAAATAACCTAATAACCCAGCTGCTGTGATGTCTGTTAATCAAAGAACAAAAACAAAAAAAACGTTTGTAGCTTTAAGGATCCATCTATATTGAATTTAGAATTTAGTATTTGATTACTTTTTTTTTAAATGTATATATATTTCCAAAAAGGGCATAGGTAAATGTGATATTTATTATATGTGAAGATTGATTTAAGTTCACTTAAATTAGAAGTTGATATTTTTTTTAAGTCTAATAAATGTTAAAATTGATAGCTCTCAATTATGTATGTCAATTAAAATATACTTTAATCTGATTACACTGAACAATTAGAGCCATTGTCAATGCTGCTACAGAAAAAAATTGCAAAAATTTTAACCTTAAGGAGTTCAGCTTAGAAGGGCAATGTTGTACCTTAAATGTTCATAGCAGTGCTTTAAAGAGATAGTTCATAATTTACGCACCCTCAAGTTTTTCTAAACCTGTATGGGTTTCTTTCTTCTGCTGAACATCAAAGAACATATTCCGAAGGATGTTAAAAGCCAAAAAGTTGATGGTAGCCATTGACTTCCCATGGTGTTCTTTCCTCAGTATGAAAGTCAATGGCTATGGGTGAACTCTCCCTTTAAGTATGAATATTATTACTCTCAGATACTACTATGTACCTTTAAAAGGTACAAAGCTGTCATTTTAATGGCACTGACCCAGTGATAAACAGTTGTATCTACAAAAGGTACAATTTTTTCTGACAGTGTAAGCCTTGCCCTTTTTAGGCCCCACATTTCATGCTAATTTAAATGCTTATACTATTTCTATGGTGGGTAATATTAGCTGCACGGGTGCAAACCGCTAATCCACACATTTACGCTAGATGAGGCGCTGATGAGACACTGCGGCGAAACCGTCGAGTTCACTCATCACCTCTGCAGTCAGATGGCTGAGAGGGTTCGTTTACAGAGGCGTGGGGGAGACAGCGTGTCACCGGGGGTTAAAACATCAAGAAAGTCTGACAGCAGTCAAACAGCAAGGAAGGAGGGTACATGAATGGTTGCCTGGCAACAGAATTAGGCAGTTTTCAGCTTTGGTTTCCAGTCAGAAAGAGACGTGCTTTGCTTTCAGTGCTCATATAGAGATTTTCACCTGTCATTTACCAAGCAAACGTGTGTGAATGTGTGCGCGCCAGGGCTGTATTCACCAAAATCAAAGCAGGGGGATGTTTCCACCACAGTTTTTAAATTAGTAGGCAAACAGTATGTCTTTCACAATGACCGATACATACAATGGTATTCTACCCTGTCTTGAAAATTTAGGTATTTGTTGATGGTGTAAATCAAAAATGTGTTGGGTTAGCAAAGATGCCATATTTTATAGAAAGTGAGACCCATTTTTGATATATATAGGCTTAGATATATCCTCTATTCTTATTAGAGGGTTTGTTTAATGAGGTTTAAATATGTGTAGCATATTGAAGTACAAATATTTAAGGTGTATTGTTTGTACAATTATGTCATTCTCCATTTAATTTCTTTCTCAGATTGATTTATTGGAGTGGTGAGCCATATTATTTATTTTTTTATTTATCGTTCTCCTTCTTGTTCGATTAAAAATGTGTTTGTAATGGTTGAATATGAATAAATACATAAAAAATGTGTAGGGTTGTGGCTGTAATGTCAGTGCAGTTGTATTGCAATCAGGCTGCGTATAATGAGTGTATGGTGTGAGAAACCGTTTGAGTGAAAGATTTGTTGTTTTCATGAGACAAGCAGCTAGAAAGATGGAAGGGAAAAGATTGAGAGTAATTGCTCTGTAGAGAGATAAAAGAAGACTGAATAGAGAGGAAGGAGAAAGACTGCAGTGATTTTGGAAGGACACAATAAAAGAAACAATGCTGGCCTGGAAAAAAAGAAAGCCAGATAGAGAGAACGTGTTAGAAAGAGGAGGAGAGAGATGAGAAAGCACTTGCTACCAAGCGGTCAGTTTTCTGTCTTCAGATTGTGTGTGTGTGTGTGTGTGTGTGTGTGTGTGTGTGTGTGGTGTGTGTGTGTGTGTGTGTGTGTGTGTGTACATTCACCCTGCACTGCAAGCGTTTTTCATTAGCTTTATTTTTTACAAAACAAAGCAGCAGTCACAATCTCCTCTCCACTATAGCTAGCATCAGAGCCCCGCTCGGTCAACAGCTGTCCAAAACCCTAGCAAGCTGTCTACCTAGGTATCATAGGTGCATGACAGTTGTTTCAAAATGTAGGCAGCAATATTCTGCCTCATTTTGGGCAAATTCTAAAACAGAATTACATGTATCCTTCCCTGAAAAATCTATTTCAGAATGCATTGCAACAACCTCCAAGAAAATCTAAGACGGTGGATGGGTCAAGAAAGAAAAAAACGCTTGTTAATAAAAGTAAATAAAATAGAATGTGTACTCTTTTACCTAATATTTAGTGCTTTAAATGCTTAAAGTACCATATAGTTAGCGTAACATGCTAACATATAACTCTTCAAGTCTCTTGTGTGCTTCACGTGAGGAAATCTTGATGCGTTGTGTGTTGCACACGTTTAGGTACAGCGTTGTAAATCATCTTATGTGGTTACATTTCTGTTAGGATGATGGGCCCATTCACACAGGACACATCCTAGCATTAAAAACTATGAGGCGCCGCCTAGGATTTAAATCAAACTTCGCTTATCAACACACAAAAAACACGTGCATATACACCTATAAACACTCGCACATACATATAAACTTCCATGCATATACACCTATAAACACTCGCACATACATATACACTTCTAAACACTCGCACATACATATACACTTCCATGCATATACACCTATAAACACGCGCACATACATATAAACTTCCATGCATATACACTTCTAAACACTTGCACATACATATAAACTTCCATGCATATACACCTATAAACACTCGCACATACATATACACTTCTAAACACTCGCACATACATATACACTTCCATGCATATACACCTATAAACACGCGCACATACATATAAACTTCCATGCATATACACTTCTAAACACTTGCACATACATATAAACTTCCATGCATATACACCTATAAACACGCGCACATACATATAAACTTCCATGCATATACACTTCTAAACACGCGCACATACATATAAACTTCCATGCATATACACTTCTAAACACTTGCACATACATATAAACTTCCATGCATATACACCTATAAACACGCGCACATACATATAAACTTCCATGCATATACACTTCTAAACACGCGCACATACATATAAACTTCCATGCATATACACCTATAAACACTCACACATACATATAAACTCGCTGCACGCATACACACCCATACTTGCTTTCAGCTGAGTATATACGTGTATGCAAGTGATTTCATATGTAGATGTGCGTGAACTTTTCAGTGCAAACGGAAGGCATTTCAGTGCAAACGGAAGGCATTTCAGTGTAAACGGAAGGCATTTCAGTGTAAAAGGAAGCAGTGGCACTTCCAGCGGTATCTCCAGATGCCGGGACATTTGAAAATTGAAAATTCTTAACGTGGCTTAATGCATTAAAACAGTGTTTTTAAAAGACCAAACCCAATAAACACATTATTAATAAAGCATACGATGTATAGACAAGCAGATCCAGAATCAGAACGTAATGCGTTTAATTACGCGTAAAGCTTAAGGAATACGCTAACCTGGCTTGCAACGTTATGTGGGTGTCGGAAGCTAAATAAATGTGGGTGGGTCCTTCCCCAGAAAAAAAAAATACTGGAGTATTTGACATTTTCTGTAATCTGGTGCCTTTTAAAGAACGTGTCTATTCACACAAAGTGACAAATAACACGTTTAGTCTACGAAGTTTCAATGGCGTAAGAGGTAAAGCATATACCATCAGAGTTTGTAACTCGAGATACCCGAGTTCGCGTCCGGCTTTTTCCGAAATCATTCTCCCTCACATCTCTTATTATATTGGAAAGACAGTTGTTTTCAATAAAAAAATGAAATAAACAATCGAAAAGTTTATATAAAGTATCGGGTAGGAGTGTATCGGGCAGCAGGTACGCTCAATTGTTTACTTTGCTGTTTCATTTCTATGGACTCTGAATGAGCCAAGTGCAATAGATTTGAGGAAGCAGCAGTGTGGAGGCTGTAGCTAAATGAAGTTTAATTTATTCATTTATCATTCGTCATGTCGTGTGGAATTGATTTGAATGACGGCGTTCTGAAAAGTGCACAGACATGAACGGGAGACGGTAAAAGTGGATCTCAAAAAGTCCAATAATGTTCCTGTCCCACCCACACAATGGTTCCGACGCCCAAACGACATTATTATTAAAATACTATAGGCTACTAAATACATACTATGTACAGTACATAATTATTTATTATTAATAAAGTTTTTATTGCGTTTAGTATTTTAAAAACACTGTTTTAATGCATTAAGCCACGTACAAGCTTTTTTAAATTTCCGAGCATCTGGAGATTTGCCTAGTGGGCAAACTGACTGAATGTATTTGAATATATTTGCCAATATCTCGCCTTAAACAATACTTCTGATATTTACCTTACTGTACGTACAGTAAGCCTACACAAGAATTTTACATGAAAAATTTAATTTGCAGAAATGTATTATTTAAATATTTGTGTACTGTACATCTCTATGAAGGGGCAAACAACTCACTGTAAATCACTATAAAAGTAATACAAGCTTTACAGTTTGACAATGTGTTATTTTAAAAGTATTTTGAAATAAAATACATCGGACATTTTAACCCAGTCGGGGGAATTGTCAGACGGTCCCTTAACCATCGAGCACAATATGCTTCAACATTTTCTCCAGTTTAAATTTACTGCTACAATACACGTTTAAAAATATAAACAATTCATATGCCACAACTTTATATCGACATCATTTTGTTTTACCGCCAAACTCAATAAACACATTATTACACATTAAATCATGCTATACTGTACATAGTTTGATCTTATAATTTGTGTTTATTGGGTTTGGTCTTTTAAAAACACTGTTTTAATGCATTAAGCCACGTTAAGAATTTTCAATTTTAAAATGTCCCGGCATCTGGAGATACCCCCGCTGCTTCCTTTTACACTGAAATGCCTTCCGTTTGCACTGAAAAGTTCACGCGCATCTACATATGAAATCACTTGCATACACGTATATACTCAGCTGAAACCAAGTATGGGTGTGTATGCGTGCAGCGAGTTTATATGTATGTGCGCGTGTTTAGAAGTGTATATGCATGGAAGTTTATATGTATGTGCGAGTGTTTAGAAGTGTATATGCATGGAAGTTTATATGTATGTGCGCGTGTTTATAGGTGTATATGCATGGAAGTTTATATGTATGTGCGCGTGTTTATAGGTGTATACGCATGGAAGTTTATATGTATGTGCGCGTGTTTATAGGTGTATATGCATGGAAGTTTATATGTATGTGCGCGTGTTTATAGGTGTATACGCATGGAAGTTTATATGTATGTGCGCGTGTTTATAGGTGTATATGCATGGAAGTGTATATGTATGTGCGAGTGTTTAGAAGTGTATATGTATGTGCGAGTGTTTATAGGTGTATATGCATGGAAGTTTATATGTATGTGCGCGTGTTTATAGGTGTATATGCATGGAAGTGTATATGTATGTGCGAGTGTTTAGAAGTGTATATGTATGTGCGAGTGTTTATAGGTGTATATGCATGGAAGTTTATATGTATGTGCGCGTGTTTATAGGTGTATATGCATGGAAGTGTATATGTATGTGCGAGTGTTTAGAAGTGTATATGTATGTGCGAGTGTTTATAGGTGTATATGCATGGAAGTTTATATGTATGTGCGAGTGTTTATAGGTGTATATGCACGTGTTTTTTGTGTGTTGATAAGCGAAGTTTGATTTAAATCCTAGGCGGCGCCTCATAAAAAACAGCTAGACGGAGCGTGACAGAATTGAACAGAAGGCACGTTTATAGCTGCATTAACACCCATACACCTTTGCTAATGGGTAGCCTACTTGACATCAAATACTTTGGGGAATTTGTTGTTCTGGCATTTTTTTTATTATTATGCTTGCAGTTTTAATGAGCTAATATCATTTGAAAGACTACATGAAATATTTGTGTTTTTAAAACGTTCATTTATCACACTGGCAGGACCATTAAGGGTAAATGTGTTTAAAAGTAGCTTCTCTTCTTAAACATACATTTTACATAAACTTTTGTGCACGTTTTAACCTAAAATACTGATTTAATTTAAACAATTTCATGAACATGCATCAAATACCCATATATGCATATGTGTACGCAAATAAGCGGTGTTTAGGTTCATCCGATTGGGCCATTGTTTTAAAACCGACATTGATTTACAGTGCTGCATGTAATAAACCATTTTTAATTTGACATAGCATCTTAAAAATGACATGCTTATGGTGTGAGATGTGCTGTAATGGACAAAAATGTTTGTCTATTCCAGATTTATCACAGACCAACAATTAGTGCAGACAAAACGTTAGAACATGTCCTGTGTGCACAGCCCTTCAGAAGACAGCTGCCAATGTAAGCATTAGACAGCAAGGCAGCACACTAGCTTTTTTCTGCCAACTCCATATGCTCAATGCATTCATGAAAATCTTTCTTTGTGCCGCCTGAACCCGTTAAAGTTAATCCTAACCTGCCTTTCATGCAAAGACCGTCTTTACAGCGCTCTGCACTCCCACAACGGAAAGCCTCGTCTGCTTTTATAGTGTGGGATGAAATGTGTTATGGCTCATATACTCGTTCATACTCCTTTGAGGGCAGTTAGAAGCCGTGAATAATCTCTAGAAATTGCTTCCATTGTGATTACAGCGCAGGAAGGATAAAGCGTTATGGTGGAGTTGAGTCTTCCTGCTTTGCTACCTGTATTTCAAATTAGCATATCATTTGGGTGAAATTAATTTATGTAGATTAGTCCTGGTTGATTGTTGGCTGTCTAATCAGATTGTGTGTAAGTGAATGTGAACGTGTGTGTGTACGCTGGCTCCAGTTCCTCGTACGAAGCTGGTGGTTTACGTGCTCTATGTCCCAGATTTGTCTCTCTGTGGTTTTTCAGCTCTTTAAAGCACATTTCTCTTTCGCTTCCCTGCAATTAAACACTCATTATAGGGGCTTATGAACATGCCCTGCTATTACATCTTGCTTTCAATGATCCCTTCAGTGTTGTCAACAGGGTTCAAAATTAAAACTCGCCAAGCTCCAACTGCAAGAAAAAAATCATGGCATTACTCGCCTGTTGTTATGTTAATATAAATTAACACAAAATTACAATTTCATTGCTAGAAGATTTTCTTAATTCATCCACATTTCAAACACAGTATGTCTAGTTATTTTGTCTTTTTTGTTGAATGCAAATCAGACTCAAGCGTCATGCACAGCAGTGGGGTTTTTGTTCCTGAATGAATCTGTGTTTTTGAACAAATAAATTAAGTGAATGAACGACACATTTGTTTAATTTCAGAATAAGGTAAATGAGTCACTTGAATCAACTTGAATTGACTCACACGAAAGATTCAATGACTCATGAAGACAGTAACTGCGTCCCAAATGACGCACTGTATACTATATGCACTTTTACACTATGTACTTATGCAGTATGTACTCTACCATGTCGGTTTTGACTTTGATATTTTGTCTGATAGCCCCTCCTCCTTCACGACGCAATCCACTTGTCAAGTTGTAACATTAGGAATGCTGTTTCCGAGTTCAAGCCTCTTGTTTCACTTGAGAAAACCATCTTAACAGCCGTTTAAAGACACTTTATTCATATTACACATTTAAGCTAAACATGTAAAAACTTACAGTTTACTCTATAGTTTCTGTGATCACGGCATCCCATACACAAATATTTTAACTAGAGATCGACCGATATATCGGTTTACCGATATTTTTCCCGATATTTAAGCATTTTACCATTATCGGTTATCGGTTTTGAAAAAAAAAATATCGGTTTTGAATTTATTTTTTTTTGTCACATACATAATTATACAGAGTATAACCAGCAGTGAAATTTGTTCTCTGCATTTGACCCATCCAAGTGTGCACACACCTGGAGCAGTGGGCACACACACACACACACTTGGAGCAGTGGGCACACACACACAACTGGAGCAGTGGACACTGTTCACTCAGGAAATGCTCCAGCACAACCACCGCATGTAACTTTATACAAGATTAACTTGTTTGAAACACGCTGAATTATATTAACATTTACTATCGAACCATTATTTTACCAATAAACATCTAAATAAATACATCTCTATCGAAATTAATTATTTATTATCTCTGCAAGCGATCGCAGTTTGAGTAGTTCTGTGTAAATACATAGATAAACCGCGCTGTCAGCAGTTTTCATAATCTAGACAAAAACATTTGAATTCTGATATAACATGCCAGTTGAGCAATGCAATAAAATAGGCCTACAGTGTTTTGTTTGTTATAGCTTATTTCAATATTCCAGAGAATATAACAGCTTATGAACCTAAAACTGTAGTTTAAAATGAAGTTTATATTTTGTTTGAGTTTTCCCTCTATTCATAGGTTTTAAATAAGCCTGTAAGCGCCGTGCGCGTTTTACTTTGACTTTAATATCAGCAGCAATTCGGCGTCAAGCAGTGTTTAAAATAAAAATCAGCAAATAGCCTACTGTGGAACCAAATAAATGAGAAACGAATGTTTTAAAAAAAAACATTATCACTTAGATCAGGGGTAATAGATCGTATTCACCTCTCTAGTATTCTGTGTTTAGGAGGAGAAATACGGTTCTCATGGCGCTGTGTGAATACAGACTGAACCGCTGTATGAGAACATGATACACAAACTACTGCTCTCGCTGGATAAAAGAAGACAGTGTCACTAGTACACACAAGTTTTGTAATCATGGTAAAGCTGATTACAGTGACATGATCGTGCATTAGGCGCGCGCTGTGTCTGTTATAAATGACGCGCAAACGAACCGTGTATGTGCGCTCTCGATCACAATAACATATTTCTGCTTGAATACAGCTCAGTATATAGTTGAATACAGGGACGTGAATAGTGAATAATAATAAAACACTATCTTATTTATTATTATTAAATTAATGCAACATAAAGATACATCACAACAAGCCTTTTTAATCATTTATTTAATGTGTATTTTATCATTTATTTACTTTTCACTTGGTAGATCTCGGTGAGTTTTCTCCTTGACTTAGATTAATGTCAGACTCCGAAGTCAACAGGCTAAAAACGGGTGCTTTTACATTTCGTTTTGAAACTCTTCCACATCGTGTTGTCTCTCACCTCACTATTCTTGTCAGTCATCTCTCTTCACGTGATAAATGAAATCTGATCTGTGATGTAGAGGTCTGCGCGGGAGTATTTTAGGTTTTATTCCGCTCCCGCGATATCTGTTTGTTCACATTTCTGATGAAAGACAGAGATAGGCTAACAAATAAAAGTTTAGTCTGCACAAAATTGTATTTATTTTATTCGTCTTGTCAAGAGTCTTGAATTTATTGACTGAAAAATGTCAATAACATTTTGCTGCCAACACGGAATAAAGTTTCACAGAGAGGAAAAAAGTTATACAAAAATTGTAATCCATATTATAATTTGTTTTGTCAGGATATAATTCGTTTATGCTAACATTCAGCCTACAACACAATAGGAAAAAAATGAAGGTTTAGCCTAATAGCTATTTTATTAGTCTTGTCAAAACACTAAATTCATTTAACATCTTGCTGTTAACACAGTGAAAAGTGCAGCAGAGAAAAAATAAATAAATTCGACACAGTCTGTCATTTAAAATGATAGGATAAGCATAATACAAAAAAAGGGAAAGAGAATTGCACGTCCTTCAAGGACAGCGGAGTAAGAAATCTGGTCGGGACAAGGCAATGCAGACCTACTGCTGTGATGCAAGACTCTCGTTCGTCAGCCGCGTTCAGTTTTAATTTTAGTGTCCTCTATCTGAACGAATTTATTTTTATTACTATAAAAACGATCTAAACGACGGTGGGGGGACGGTGCCACGGTGAGCAAGTAATGTAACAGTGTTGCGGCTTAACACCAGTATAACCGTCGTCACGTCTATCGCGGCAAGCCTACTTCACTCTGTTATTTATTTAGTTTATAACAGTAAATAAATATCGGTTCTGAATATCGGTTATCGGTTACATAAATGTATAAATATCGGTATCGGTATCGGTTATAAAAAATCAATATCGGTCGATCACTAATTTTAACGATTTACAAAATAAACAAATCACTTTTTGATTCGGGATTTTGATATGAAGATAAAGGTTAGGATTATAATTTTTTGGTAGTATTATATCATATGTAATAGTACTATTTGTTGTTTTCTTGTAGCATCTGATAGAGCGATTTGACCTGGAAGCAGTGACATTTAGTTTTTTGTTATTTATGTGCATCATCCAAGTATTTAAAGTGCACTTTTTTTATTTTTTTTATTTTTTTCAACACACTAATCGCACTATTTATGCTACAAAAGTCTTAGATTAGTGCATACGTTTGTGATTTGGGACGCACATAGTCACTTTTTATTTCCAGAATAAATCAGTGTTGTTAAAATATTCCATAATTTTAGAAGAGCCGCTCAGTCAATCAAATTCAAGGCTGTACATTTATCTTAATTGCTATACATATGCTGCTACAAGTAAAATGGGACCCTTGTCATCAAAAACAACATCAATAAATACACAATACCCATTGACTGAGACAACAACTATCATTCATCTTGTCCTCCCCATTTACACGGACCGTGGTGCCGTCAGCCAGGCGGAAAGGGAATATTGATGGGCAAGACTGGCAGTGCTTGCACCTTGATGGAGATATTACGCAGATCTGTAGGCTGAGTAAGGGAAGGCACCCTGCCGCGAGTGACTCATTTGGTCGGTCGTGGTAGACTAACTGTGAATCTCGAAGAGGAGATCAGCTGTTCAGAGATTTTAAAAGGGCCGTCTGTCCACAAGTGCCATTTCTGATCTGTTCCTCGCCGTCTTTCTGCTTCTCTCCTCGCCCCATGCCTTCTTCTCTCAACCTCCACCCCTTTCCTTTCTCCTACTGTATTTCCTCCCCTCCTTCAGGAACCCCTCTCACACTCATCTCACACCCTTAAACAGTCACTCTCCACCCTCTGTTTTCACACTCTCTCAATTCCTCCTCTGATAATACCTCTCTCTCTCTCAATCTGCAGGTATGGCCCTCTTGTTTATTCTGTCGCTTCTCCTCGGGTCTTTTCCCCTCGCCGTGGCCTCACGTAATACAACCGCAGGTAATGTAAAGAGCTGAAGCCGGTGTGTGAGAGCTTTGGTGTGTATTGTATGTGTGCTCTTATAATATGTGGATCTATGTAACTTTTAATCAATGCTTGTTTCATGTGCATTTATAGTTTTCATTTGTAATTTGTTACAGAAGTTGTCCAAATTAAGTTCTTAGTAATGCATATTACTAATCAAAAAATTACGTTTTGATATATTTACGGTAAGAAATTGACAAAATATCTTCATGGAACATGATCTTTACTTAATATCCTAATGATTTTTGACATAAAAGAAAATGTATAATTTTGACCCATACAATGTTGTTGGCTATTGCTACACAAATACCTGTGCTTAGGACTGGTTTCGTGGACCAGGGTCACATATATATTAATTATCAAGTCCACTCAGTAATATGATGTTTCCTTTCAGGGTTGCCAGGTGTATGTAACAAAACCAGCCTAATTGGTACTCAAAACACATTCCGAGGGGAAATGGCTGTCAAAGTTGCATTAAAATCATTAAAAATGTACTTTCTTTCATTACAAATGCACTTTCTTTCATTACAAGTTCTCAATTTCCTTCACTAATAAATTAAAACTAATTAAAATAAACCCAGTGGCAGCAGTAAACCACATAATTGCGTCCCAATGTGCATATTATCCACCCTATCTGCCCTAAATAGTACTGAAATGACTAATATCACATCGAATTTAGTTAGGATGGGTAGTATGCGCATTGGGACACAGGCTTGGTTCAACACCGTTTGCGTTGCACTGGCCGATATGGTTTTATACTTATACTGACACCTAGTGGTGTGAATGCATCACTAAAAGCATATGGTTTTGGTTTGGTCATTGTTAAAATTAGCAGTCAGCTATTATTTATACAGTTGTTTATTTAGTTTGGTCATGTGGTTTAAAAATGGCCTCCATAAAGTGACCCACTCCATGTAAAATAAAACAGCTTTTATTACACTACTGATATGACTTCACATCACTGTTATTTTAGGATTGTTTATATATCATATATAGGTTATAGGTTGTAGTATTTTTTATTTTTACTTTATAAAAACGTTTCAGTTTTAGTCATTTTGTTATGTGCTTTTGTCATTTTTATTATTATTATTATTATTATAATTGTTTTATATTTATATCCAACTTTTAACTAACAAGCCATACTGTGTTTTATATTATGGGAGACACTTTCAGTTTGAGGAAGATCCCATTTAAAAGACTTAAACATAATTTAAAATCATAAAGGTTCAAGTCATCCGTGTAACAGCATGAAAAAATACAACATATACCGCGCATTTGTGGTCTGCTTTCCCAATTTAATTAACGATATAAACCATGAATAATTCATTAGAATGCACTAAGAGTATCTCATTTTCTCACGTCGCTTTCTAGGTTTGTTTTCTCTCGGATGCTTTCAATTGTAATTGTTACATTTGAAGAGCGAATCTTTTGCTGATTGTTTACAGTTTAACGAAAGTTACTCCCATAATTTAGTTTTTTTTTCTCTTTTATTCATTTTACTTCAATTAAGTTTGTGTTTTTAAAGTTGAATTTTAAAAAATGACTTTGTTAGCCTTGTTTAAATTACTGAAAACAATTTGAAATAGTTTTAGGTTCATGAGACTGATTCGGTCTTTTTGACCAGCAGGTTATTTGTTCGCAAACAGACTCCTGTATGTTTGTTGTCGCATTCAGCCTGCAAGGACAATAGATAGCATGATGTCTTGTCTATTTACTTTTGTCTCATTCACATAAACAAACGGCAAACATAATTTCACTATTGATTGAAAACGTTCATTCAGTATGACTTCTCATTTGATACACTTCAGTGCAGTGCTTCCAGTATTTGTATAAAATGACAGTTCTGGATAAGTTACTTTTTTATGCTTAGGACATTTTTATTAGTTTTTGTTTTATTTCCATTTAGCTTCAATTTATTTTTGTATTCAATTTGACTTAATTCAGTAAAACATATTTTAGTTTTTCATCAAATATTTACATGTAATTTTATTTCAGCTTTATTTCAATAAATAAAAATGACATTTAATAGTTTTCGTTTAAGTTGACGGCACTTCTCGATCCCCAACTTTTATTGTGTGTGAGCATTTCAAAGGATTTGTGTCCGTTTCTATGTGCATCTCTTTGTTTGTGTTTGCTTGGCAGTGTGTTGATATTCCGGGTGTGTAAACGGGTCTTATTCACTGGTCACATCAGTCAGCATCTAGAATTGAATTTTTCCTCACGTCTCCTCCATCCAGCTAATTGCATCCTTCCTATCTCGTATATTACAAGCTTAGCTGGTCTGTTTTGCCTGAGCTGAACGACTAATGAAACACAATATCAACACTATTAGATGTCTGACAGCTATAATAAATACATAAATCGTCACGTATATAATCCTCCCATGCATAATTGTCCTATTCTATGGCCTGTTGAACAGCAATAAGAGCCTTTGGAATATCCCTTGTCACAGTGTATCTCCTGATCTGTCATTATAAGTCAGGCACATACACACCGCAAAGTTCAGATTACCGAACAAGGCAATAGCTATTGCCAACGTTTTGTGTCTAGAGGTAGAAACATGGGAGTAAACATTTTAATCTGATTGGTGTTAATTATGTTTGATGATATTAAGACTAACAATGGAGACATATTAGTCTACAGAGATATGTTTTGTTTATGCACTTAAATCACTAATTTCACAGATTTCATGACACTTCGATTGTTACTTCCTCATTTGTTTTGGAGGAAATTCAGTTGTATAATGCAGTTGTCTACAATGACCGCACTACGGTGTAATTACACAAATAAGTACTGAGTAATATTAAATACATGAACTTCCTATAAGTTTAGGGTTAGTTCCTTTGAATTATGCATCATTTCCTGCATTCACTACATATAATAAGTACATGTAGCGTGTAACAAAGACACTGTTACGTCCTCAGACATATATGATGTGTGGGTTGTGGGCATTTTCACTCTCCTCTCTTTAGTTTCTCTCTCTGTTGCTAAAATAAGGTGTTCCCAAATATTGGTTTTTGATAGTAATTGTTTTGAAATGTGATACAAATGTGAGTCTAACCCTGTAAAACCTGACATGAAATAACAGTCAGATGTTTATTGATTGAAAGCTTTTATTCAGAAACCTTATATAAGCAAAAAAAGGCAATTTGGTGCATATGCTGATATTTATATGGCCAGAGACATTTGTATACATCTATTATATATATATACATCTGATACATTTATATACTGTTAAGAGTTTTTATAGACATTTTGAATGAGCTTATATTTTCATTTTAGTAGTTTTACAGTATATGTAGTCATTATTATTAGCTTTCATTTATTTTGTTATTCATTTCATGACTTTATTTATTAGTTTTTTATATTTCTAGATATTTAAATGATTTATTTTGCAGTTAGTCATTTTTATTTACTTCTTGTTAGTCATTTAGTTAAATCTATTTAAGTTATTTGCAAAGGCATTTAAGTTTAGTAATTTATAAAAATGTCAATTTTAAAAAAATGCTTTAAAAGGATACTCCACCCCAAAAATGATATTGTTGTCATTATTGACTTACCCGCATGTCGTTCCAGCTCCATAAAAGCTTCGTTTATCTTCGGAATACAATTTAAGATATCTTAGATGAAAACTGGGAGTCTTGTGACTGTCTCATCCATTGCCAAGTAAATACCACTGTCGAGGTCCAGAAAAGTATGAAAAGCATCGCCAGAATAGTCCATCTACCATCAGTGGTTGAATCTGAATTTTATGAAGCGACGGAAATACTTTTTGTACGCAAATAAAATAAAAATAACTTTTTTTCAACAATTTGTCTCCTCTCTGCCTCTCCTCGTCACCGTAGCGCCATTTTGGATATTACCCATCGAACTGCATCCGCCTCAATGCAAGAATGCGCTATTTTCATTAAAATCAAAGCGTAAATACACATAGAATATGCATCCTTGCATTGAGGCGGATGCAGAAGAGCGTAAACCTCCCAGTTAAATTGTGTTCCGAAGACGAACAGAGATTTTAAGGAGTTGGAGCGACATACGGGTTATTAAGTAAATAATGACAACATTATCATTTTGTGGTGGAGCAACCCTTTAAGAGTTTTTAATGTAATACTTCTGTTTTACTTTATTTTAGCTTTAATACTTTCAGTTAAGAAGAGAAGTTACATCTCAAAATGCATCTCAAAATGCATAAGAAAATTGCCGTTGTTGAAGACAGTCGACCACCCTGACCTGTTCCACACACAGAACCGGATGAAGCATTCAGTCGAGGAGTGACAGTCATATTTAGCAGCAATGTGTGCGTGGTCTTCTTGAAAACTGTGCAATCACACAAAATGCCAGAATACATGTTGTGTGCAGACAGTGTAGGCTTGGCATTTCAAACAACTCTCGAGTCTCCTCAAAGCTGAAAAGAGCAAGCCAATGGCAGTATTTGATTTTGATAATGCCGTTCATGTTTTTGTCCCTCACACACAAAATGACTGTAACACACACATGCACGTGTGAACACACAAGCTCATGCAGTCGAGCTGGTCTGTCGTGCCCCAGGGCCCTGGGTTTGGCCATGACTGTAATTAGCTGCTGACACTGAAGGTGAACCAGGCTGTAATAACAGATACCGCTACCACGCTGCTCTTTCATTCTGACAGAGCCGTGAGCCTAAGGGACACTCAGACATTTACACAGAGTAGAGGCATGAATGACTCAAATATAATGGAAAATTAGCACTCTTGAGTTTACCAGTACTATATAGGGCCACATTTGTAGTGTGTGATTACAGTGCGCTCTTCTAGTGAAGCCACTGTCATTGTAGTTCAATTAATTTTTGTGTCTTGTGGAATGGAGGATAATATATATGTAAAGCCATCCAGTTTCACTGTAGTGGCAGGAATGGCGAGTTGTAGCTATGATTAAACGACACACAACACAAGAGCTTCCATCATGGCTGTCGACATTGCTGAGCAACATGCATAGAAAGGAGAGTCTGCCATCTAATGGACAAAATGTGCGTTGCAGTTTGTAATAAATGGTGGTAGCATTTCTGTGAATGTGTTAGTGTTATGTGAAAGAAATTCTTTAGAAAGCATGATTATCTTTGATTATCTACATATATTTTTCTTCAGGTTGTGCTATCATTCGCCCACCAAGAGATGGAGGAATCAGATACAGGGGTCTGACACAGGAACAGGTGTGAAGATTTAATTTATTAGTCATTTATTGTAATAAACATGTATATCTGTGGTTTAGATGGACTAAAAGTTTAAAGCTTAAAGTTTAGCTGTTGAAAAAATTGAGGTCAGAAATATTTTTGTATGTTTTTAAAATAAGTTTAGCTCACCAAGGCTGCATTTATTTGAATTACAATTCTGTAAAAAACAGTAATATTGTTAAATATTATAAAAATGAAAATAAAGTTTTAATTTTGATTATATTTTCAAATGTAATTTATTTATGTGATACAAAGCATAATTTTCAGCATCATAACGCCAGTCTTCAGTGTCACATGATTCTTCAGAAATCATACTAATATGCTGTTTTGATGCTCAAGAAACATTTCTGATTAATACAAATATAGTTGTGCTGCTTCAATTTTTTGTGGAAACTGTTCCTTTGATGAATAGAAAGGTCAGCATTCAGCGCAAATCTTTTGTAACATTATAAATGTCTTTATTGTCACTTCTGATCAGTTTGATATTAAAGTTAATATTCAATTTAATCTAAAGTATTAATTTCCTTCTTTCGAATAAATAAATATAACATTTTACTCACATTTTACTCTATGTTTTGGATGGTAGTGTGTGCAATGAGTTGTAACTGTGTTCTGTATCTTAATGCAGATCCGCAGTGTTCAGGTGTTGCCGGTGGATTATGAAATCGAGTATATCTGCAGAGGGAACCGAGTGATCGTGGGACCTAAGGTCAGGAAGTGTCTCCCTGACGGCACCTGGACTGACCTGAACCAGCGCAGCAAATGCTGTATGTTCAACTCCTCCCTATCTGCAAACTGTGCATATATAACAGGCTTGAGTGAAAGTGTATTGTTTTCACACATTTATTTTTAGCTTTTGAGCATCATGTCTTGTAAGCGCACTAAAAAAAGAGGAAAGATTTAAGTCATGATGACCCGTACGAATGTACGAAATGAGGTCTAAATGAACTTGTAAGAAATATAAAGTATCATTTTTGACTTGTAAATGTGAAATGTGAGTTAGAGATTGTTATATTTTTATATTTACAGTGTTCATTTTAATTTGAGTTTAGCTTAAGTTTTAGTCATTTTGATGTGTTTTTAGTATTTCAACTTAAATTCAACCAAGGCAAAAAAAAATTCTTTAAGTTTTTTTTAAGTTAAAGTTTTCATTTAATATCAATAATTTAACTTTATTTCAGCCTTTTCTTATCTATCTGTCACAGCCTTTTGCTGTAATTCACAAATGACTCACAATTCATTGTTTATATCATACTTATCACAACCCTACAGGACATTCAGAGCTTTTGCATACAGTATGTTCATCAGGTGCATATACAGTGCTCAGCGTAAATGAGTACACCCCCTTTGAAAAGTAACATTTTAAACAATATCTCAATGAACACAAAAACATTTTCCAAATTGTTGACAAGACCAAGTTTTATATAACATCTGTTTAACTTATAACATGAAAGTAAGGTTAATAATATAACTTGGAGAAAAAAAAAATCTGTTTTACTCAAATTAGGGTGATGCAAAAATGAGTACACCCCACTGAAAGTCTCTGGAGCAAAGCAAAATTTTAGACTACAAATGTCTAATTTAACAAGAATTCAACCACAGGTGAGTCTAATTATTCATTACACAGGTGTTCAGCAGACAGTTGACTATAAATGGGTGTTACTTAAAGAAAACCCCTTCCCATTTCATGCTGTCAGCAATGGCACCACATGGAAGAGAAATGTCACAAGACCTGAGAAAGAAAATAATTTCTTTACACAAGAAAGGTGAAGGCTACAAGAAGATCAGCAAAGCTTTACTTATCAGTCAGAATACTGTAGCAAAAGTGGTACAAACATTTAAAAAAGATGGAACTGCAACCATCTCACAGAGACATCCAGGTCGTACACGGAAGTTAACACCTCGTCAGGAGCGTCTTCTGATGAGAAGGGTTGAAGAAAATCGACATGCAAGTTCACTGCAGTTATCTAAAGAAGTAGAAAGCCAAACTGGGGTGACTATTTCCCGTGACACAATACGGCGTACACTGCAGAGGAATGGCATGCATGGGTGCCGTCCACGAAAGAAGCCTCTCCTAAAGCCCAGGCACAAAAAGCCCACCTAGAGTTTGCCAGGGCCCATGCTGACAAAGATGAAGACTACTGGGACTCTATACTCTGGAGTGATGAGACCAAGATAAATGTTTTTGGAACTGATGGCTTCAAAACTGTATGGCGTCGCAAAGGTGAGGAATACAAAGAAAAATGCATGGTGCCTACAGTGAAACATGGTGGTGGCAGTGTCCTTATGTTGGGCTTAGAGGTCTGCTACCCGACCCAAACCCGCGGGTCCCGAAATACTCTCGGGTTTCGGGTCGGGTTTCGGGTTAATGTTTAATAGATAGCTTCGGGCTCGGGTCGGGTTCGGGTTTGTAGCTAAACCAAAACTATATGCAGAGGCTTCGCTGCTTTCATAGACGCACGCACACACATATCAGTGATCGCGCACAAACAGCACGGAAACTTTTATTTGTAAAATAGGTTTGACAGGCTACTGACTCGCAAGTCACAACATTATATTTATCTGCAATGAGGCGGCAAAATCGCTGTTTTTGAAGTAACTAAGCCTCATTGCTTGTAGAGAGAGACGCAGACGCAGGTTCACATGCACGCGCAACTTTCATCGGTCTCTCGCTCGCTCGGTCTCTCTCTCTCTCTCTCTCTCTCTCTCTCTCTCAAATAAATGATTAATTCATTCAAATAAATACAATCTTATTTAAGATCTTATGTCTGATTTAAAGTAGACAGAATGCTAACGAGCCTTAACTGACAAAAAATGACCATAATTTGCACGGTCATCATCTTCTTGTCCATACAAAATTCATAAACTCGGCAGAATGTATGCGACCGCTGCACCTGATGTTCACAAACTTTCATAACTGGTAAATGTTTGTGAAATGGCAGAGCCTTGATTAATCCGTTTCTTTGCATGCAATCGTGAAATGCAACCTTTGTCCTTTTTTTTTTAGTTGGCTATTCGTTGTGGGGCGGGGGGGGGGGCAAGGTGATTTCGGGTCGGGTTCGGGCTCTAAATTTAACTGTGCCGCTCGGGTCGGGTCGGGTCGGGTCAGACGATCTCGGGTACGGGCCGGGTTCGGGCTTCAGTTTTGAGCCCGTGCAGACCTCTAGTTGGGCTGCATGAGTGCTGCTGGTGTCGGGGAGCTGCATTTCATTGATGGCATCATGAATTCACAAATGTACTGCTCTATACTGAAAGAGAAGATGCTACCATCACTCCGTGCCCTTGGTCGTTGTGCACTTTTCCAACATGACAATGATCCTAAACACACATCTAAGGCCACTGTTGGATTTCTGAAGAAGAACAGGGTGAAAGTGATTCAGTGGCCAAGTATGTCTCCTGATCTGAACCCAATCGAACACCTATGGGGAATTCTGAAGAGACAAGTTGAGCATCACTCTCCATCCAGCATCCAATCTCTAAAAGAGGTCATTCTTGAAGAATGGAAAAAGATCTGGCAAAATCGCCAACTTGTTCATTCCATGCCTAGAAGACTTGGTGCTGTCATTAAAAATCATGGAGGCCATACAAAGTACTAGATTTATCAGTTTTTGTTGTGGGGTGTACTCATTTTTGCATCACCCTAATATTGTTTAAAATGTTACTTTTCAAAGGGGTGTACTCATTTATGCTGAGCACTGTATACTTTCATTTAGTGGTGTTTCATTTATTATTTTTATAAATTGAGTCAAATATTTTACTTGATAATATGTAATACAAACGCTCATTTATCGCCACCTACTGACGTAGGTCTACAGAAATAGACAGCTTTATTGACATGATTGTCAGGTATTATTTATAGTATTTACAAAACATTTATGGTACTTTAAATCCTAAACTGATGCGTTGAAACAAAATGTTAATTAAGAGATTCATGAAATTAAGATGAAAAGTAAATATATAACAAAATAAGAAACCATCAGTAAATGGGTTTAAAATGCGGATTGGATAATCTGTTTTCTTATAGCTCTATATTATTAATGTTCTTATATAGGCTAATAATTCAACAAATATTGAAAACAACAAATCATTCAAATTTCATGCTGTCACGGAGACGAGCACAATAATAGCCTAATCATGGTGCTGCACTGTCTTTGTTATTCTTCATTCAAAATACAATTTTACTATTTTAATAATTCTAGGGGTTGGGTTAATATATGTTAAGTTTACGAGTTATATGTTTCTTGGCCACAAGCCTAAACTGAACATGTCTGGCACCAAACCGTTCACTGTAGAAGGTTTAAGAAATGAGGCATGCTTTATTACTATTCACGGCAAAACTGTAGATATTCAGATACACAAATATATGTAAGTAAATGTATTTTATGTTTTAAACAAGTTCATAATGATCACAGTTGATGGCTTAGTTTAAGGGCTATTTGTGCGCTATAAGAGCTGTCGGATTTACAACATGTGAATTCATCCATTTCTTTTGAAAGACATGAAAGCGAGTGGCTGGTAAACAGGAAAAATTTAGTGAACTTTATATGTAGGCTACATACAAGCATTTGACATTAAAAAAATTGGTTTGAAAGGTTTAGCCTTTTATGCTGTTTTAATATACATCAGCATGTATTTTTCTTATTATTATTATTATAAGTGGTTTATAGTGATTATGTGTATTTTAAATGTCTAAAATATTAAACATCCTAAACATTATGTGGATGAAAACACTAAGCGCTCACCAGCAAGTCCTTCTCTGGCGCGGTGCCAAAAGCTGCGCTAATCATAGTGTGATCATACGCTTCAGTAACCAGCCTATATTGATCAGAACTCTGTTTTTGTTTTTTTGGAAGACAAAGACTTGGGCTTGGGACAGGGCTCATTGTTGACAAAGTCTAAGTTGAGTCGCAAGTCCTCAAATTTGGGACTCGAGTCCGAGTCAAGTGACTCGAGTCCAGAACTCTGCTTACTAATGCCTATTAATGTTTGGACAATGCTTTATAAAGGATGGACTGACTATTTACTAATGCTTACCTAATGATTCATTTCTTAACAGTTGGACTTGGGATAGGATAATTCTACTCCGAACGTGAGTAGCACGACGCGACAAAAGTGACGCGGCGCGAAGTTATATTGTCTTTTGTCGCGTCACATGATCGCACACTGCTTGCTTGTAACGTTAGATGCGGTGTTACAGTAGTATAACCATAACATGGAAATTTGGTTGCGTGAATCATGTCATCTCAACATAACACATACTTACAGTGTGTGTGTTTGAAAAACATAATCCTCATTTGCTTTTTTCTGGGGTGTATTGTACCACAGACTGCCAAAGAGCAAAAAAAAAAGTGAAACCGCAAGAGCAACGGGAGATTTGAAGCTCATGGCAGATGCGCCCAAGAGATGACTCGCCTTCCCCCTAAATCTGAGTTCCCTCAGATTTAAGTAACAAATCGGAGAATGCAGGTGGAAATATTGGCGGTGGGTCAAAAAAGTGCAGGGGGGACAGAATCACCTGTTTCTAACAGTGACGGCTGTTTCTAACGGCAGCTACGCCCCTGGATCACACAAATATGTCACAAAAGCCTACCGTCTTGTCATGCTGGGTGATAAATGCATTAGTGATGGAGGTGTTTTGTCACTGTTTTGGTGCGAACAGTAGGAAAACTGTTTATCAGGAAACCAAATAGATCTGGTTTGCTAGATCAGCAGTCATGTTTTAAAATGTCAACATATATGTAAGATTTTTTTCGTAGTAAGTAACACAGTGTATGCTTGCTTACCTACCGTATAAATCATAACTTCTCTTTGACATCTGTTCTTAAATTAATCTGATTTAAATGGCCTTACACTAACAGTTCCTCCGAATGAAGTGATTAGTGATTATGGTGATGTTTGAAATGGAATATCAGCATAAGGTTTACTGTGCATTCACACCGCCGCTGGCGAGAGCGTCAAAACTCGCCACAGCCACACTGCCAGCAATGCTGTAGAATGATTTGTGGAAGCTCTGACGAGCAAATGCTTGGTCTTGTATTTAAAGGAGCCGCAAAGCAAACAAGCTTGTGGATCTTGTGCAGACTGACCACAAGCAGGGTATAAGTTAACCTAATAAAATATTTTAAATGTGAAATTAAGAAATTGATGATGGAAAGAACTTAACAATTATAGTTACATGTTTGCTAACGTAATAAACCAATTAGAAGCCATTTGTGTGGTGTGGTTTTTATGTCCATGGTTAATTTCAATATGCAGTTTAAATGAGAGGTTTACTAGCCTTGGTCTTTAATTAACATTAACATTCATTTGTGCGCAGCCTACATCACAAACTGTCCTGGTTGAAGTGTATTCTTAATGTAATTGGTCAAATTGATGTTGTTTTGAGGAAATTAATAGCATTCCCGCTGAAAAACAAAGCGTTCTAGCGCTAAAATGCTTGAAATATTATGTGGTCGGAACCAAAGTTTACGGGCTGCATTCTCTGGAATCCTCTCAAGCGGAGGACTTCTACATTCCGATTGGTTGCCGCCCAAACGCGTCATAGCTCATTACCATAAAGTT
Source organism: Oxygymnocypris stewartii (assembly GCA_003573665.1). Lineage (NCBI taxonomy): Eukaryota > Metazoa > Chordata > Actinopteri > Cypriniformes > Cyprinidae > Oxygymnocypris > Oxygymnocypris stewartii. The sequence goes on along the minus strand of QVTF01014107.1, from coordinate 1,725,325 downwards.
GACCTGATTTCAACTCTCCTCGATGCTCTCAACGTCCAAAACGCGCCGTGCCGCTCTCGCCGGAGATCTGGTTTGACCTCACTCTGACCGTCACTACGGTCTTAATACCTTCTCTCGAGACCTTATGTGAACAAAGTCATTTGCCCCGGAGGCAGAACTCCCACACGTATAAAAGTGGGTTTTACTTTCGGCTCGTTCTCGTACCTTTCTCGCCTCAAGTGACCAGGTACAGGTAGGAAAACAGAAATAAATTGATTACCACCATTCAATTCATCACCTAGTGGTACAGGTGCCTTGTGTCCCTGTGAATTGTGGTGGTTATATGGCATTATTGTTTTGCATTGTTTTGTAGCTAGCTAGTATGCTAAGCTACGCAGTGTTGGTTTAATTATGTTCTCTTTCAGATATCTATCAAAGAAAAAGGAGAATATACTGTTTTTTTTACCAATGTTTTGGTAATATTAAACCCCATTATTACCCTATATCACTGTTCGCAGTGGTTTGGAATTGTTTGACTTACTGGTGGACGTCAGTTGCTTGTGTGGGCTAAATTACCCATAAGTACTGTTCGCAGTTTGTGGGGTTTGTTTTGGATCTTCAGAGTATGTCTGCTTACAATGAAGGTACATTTTTCTAGTTGCATTTAAAAAAGAGAATATACTTCTATTGCAATATTTTTGGTAATATTAAACCCTATTATTACCCTATAATACACTGTTCGCAGTGGTTGGGAATCGTTTGACTTGCTTGGTACGTTTGCGTACTGTTGCACGTTAGCTCCTTGTGTGGGCTAAATTACCCTTAACTACTGTTCGCAGTTTGTGGGGTTTATTTTGGATTTTCAGAGTATGTCCGCTTACCAGTGAAGGTCAATGTTTCTAGTTGCATTTAATAATTACTAATGCAGCTCCACCGCCAGGACCTCCGCACCGCAGCCGCGGGCGAGATCGGAGCCGTTGCCGGGTAAGGCGCGCTCACCCGGGCAAGGCCGCCGACGAGGAGGGGGGTGGAACTTTGACCACGGCCCAGTCGGGCACACTGAGGCCTAGCGACTCCACACTTGGTATTATGTAGACCTTGACGGCCCCTTTCTGACGCCGCCAACGCTGAGTCGATAGCCCCTCGGGGCCGGAGATAGAGCCCCCCAAAGTTCATCACGATCAGTGGGGTTTGGCATGAGTCTTCTGAGTACGTTCACGTACAGGTGAAGGTCATATTTTTGTTGGCTTAATTTACTGCAGTCGCAATAGCAACCATGTCATCTCATGCTGCTGGTTTTGTCAATCAGCAATGGACCCCTGGGATGGACATCGGGATGCCCCTTATGTCTAGGGATTGCTCCCCTGACCAAGGATATGGATAATCCTTGCAGTGTAGCTTGTAAAAGTGGTCTAAGGTCTTAGGGATCTTAAGGATCCATTTTGATTCTGTGACAATAAATGCATGTCTCACCTCAGAGGGTCAACAGTCTGGGGAAGAATTAAAAAAATGTCCAGTCAGGAGAACTGGTGAATGCGCACACATTGCAGAAGTTGTTTTGGCTGATAGCAGCAGCATCAGTGGTGATCCTTCTGGGCCTGTTGAGAGCACATGGCATGCAGTGTTGGTTTAATTCCTTCATCTCCATCCAATAAAGACAAAGGAGTAAAGCTGTTGGAAACACAGTTCTGCATGAAGACTCTGCTCCCCTGGAGGAACAGAGACTTTCTTCTCAGAGGAGTTCCACTGGGAGTTCTTCCTCACAGAAGAGCAGTGATCACAACAGATGCATCACTGACAGGCTGGAGAGCTGTCTGGGAGGGCTGGTCATTTAGGGGCACGTGGAAGCTCCATTGGTCTTTGGAACACACACAAATGTGCTCAAACTAAAGGTGTCACGGTCCTGCTGGCCACCAGATGTCTCTGTGTGTTGAGCACATGGCTTGTTGTTTGTTTGGTGCCATGTGCTCCCATGTCACTTGTCTGTCCCCTCCCATCTTGTTACTTAATCATTGTTTCAGTGGCTCCAGCCGTGTCTGCATCGTTACCCTCGTTTGTCTCCCTATATAGTCTCCTTGTGTCTGCAGTCCTGTGCTGATCCGTTGTCTTTCGTGTGTCTCATGTGAGTTAAATGTTTGACTGTGCTCCAGTCTTCTGCCTGTCTGCTTGTTTTTCCCCTTCGGGGTGGTTTATGTTCTTCATTTGTTTTATTTTATTATAAAAAAAAACTGATTTCCTCTGCATTTGGGGGGTTTGGGTCGCCCACCACCGACACTATCTCCAGCCCCCTATACCAACGCATCCTCCAGTACGAGGCCCTGAGCTCCTGCCGTCAGCAGGGCAATGACGTGAGGAGTTTTGCCGTGGAGTTCAGTGGTGCAGCTGAGGGGCTAGGCTACAATGATGAGGCCCTCAAGGACCTTTTCAACAGCGCCCTTGATGTGCCCCTCAGCTGGTGGAGTATGAGTAGGCTGGACCACCTCACATTTAGGGAATTCGTCGAGGCTTTGGCACGTTACCCAGCTAAGGTGGCTGGTGTGCCTCAGGTGGTGGGCGACAAGGCTGCAGCTCCTCCAGTGGCGGCAGATGGAGCTGCAGTGCCCCTAATGGCGGCCGTCAAAGCTGCAGCGCACCCCGGGATGCCGAGGCTGGTGCGTAAGTTGGAGGATTCACCCATGAGGTCGGTACGGGCAGCCGACTTTTCTCCAACGAAACCCAGCCCGGTGGTCCTGGAGGCCATGGTGGAGAGCGCCCGCTCCGCTCCAGAGCCCGCTCCGATCCGGGAGCCCACGGAGTCTGCTCCAGAGCCCGCTCCGATCCGGGAGCCCACGTATTCCACTCCGATCCGGGAGTCCACGGAATCCGTTCCGATCCGGGAGCCCACGGAGTCCGCTCCGATCCGGGAGCCCACGCATTCCGCTCCGATCCGGGAGCCCACGCATTCCGCTCCGGTCCGGGAGCCCACGTATTCCGCTCCAGAACCCGCTCCGATCCAGGAGCCCACGGAGTCCGCTCCAGTCCGGGAGCCCACGCATTCCGCTCCGGTCCGGGAGCCCATGCATTCCGCTCCGGTCCGGGAGCCCACGCATTCCGCTCTGGTCCGGGAGCCCACGCATTCCGCTCCGGTCCGGGAGCCCACGGAGTCCGCTCCGGTCCGGGAGCCCACGCATTCCGCTCCGGTCCGGGAGCTCACGCATTCCGCTCCGGTCCGGGAGCCCACGCATTCCGCTCCGATCCGGGAGCCCACGCATTCCGCTCCGGTCCGGGAGCCCACGCATTCTGCTACGCTCCGGGAGCCCATGCAGTCCGCTCCGTTCCGGGAGCCCACGCAGTCCGCTCCAGAGCCCGCTCTAGTCAGGGAGCACACAGACTCCGCTCCAGAGCCTGCTCCGGTCTGGGAGCCCATGCAGTCCACTCCGGTCCTGGACCCCGCTCCGGTCTGGGAACCCACAGAGCCCACTCCAGGGCCAGCCCCACCCTGGCACCCCTGTGTGCCCATTGCTCCAGGCCCTCTTCCACTCCACGGGCCTGGCCCACCTCCCTCCTAGACATTTTTCTGTTTAGTGTGTGTGGAGCGTCTGGGATCCGCTCCTTAAAGGGGGGGGGGGGGGGGGTTATGTCACGGTCCTGCTGGTGTGCCCAGGCTGGCCACCAGATGTCTCTGTGTGTTGAGCACATGGCTTGTTGTTTGTTTGGTGCCATGTGCTCCCATGTCGATTGTCTGTCCCCTCCCATCTTGTTACTTAATCATTGTTTCAGTGGCTCCAGCCGTGTCTCCATCGTTACCCTCGTTTGTTTCCCTATATAGTCTCCTTGTGTCTGCAGTCCTGTGCTGATCCGTTGTCTTTCGTGTGTCTCATGTGAGTTAAATGTTTGACTGTGCTCCAGTCTTCTGCCTGCCTGCTTGTTTTTCCCCTTCGGGGTGGTTTATGTTCTTCATTTGTTTCATTTTATTATTAAAAAACCCTGATTTCCTCTGCATTTGAGTCCTCGACCTCATCTCTCGTGACAAAAGGCCTCTTCAAACTTCTTGCCTCAAGGGCTTGCTACAGTTCATTCATCACAAGCATGTGTTAGTGAGATAAAGGCAGCACCTCTGAAGTGTATCATATAATTCACCAGGGTGGGACGAAGTCGCTACGCTGTGTAGTCTCCAGGTGACTAAGTAGCTACTGACTTGGGAATGGCCCTGTCTAGCATCTCTGAGAACAATTCACATCCCAGTTGTGGCAGCCGATATCCTGTCCAGGACAGGGCCCCTCCCAAGGGAGTGACGCTTACACCCAAAGTAGTGGGTCAAATTTTAACCAGTTATGGGAAGCCAAGATCGATTTTTATGCATCTAGGGAAACAACTCATTGTCAGGAATGGTATTCCCTATAGACACAGGAGGACTGCTCTGGCCTAGGTGTTCTCAGAATCTCAAGAATGGCCAACAGGATTGTTGTATGCTTTCCCCCTCTTCCGTTGATTCCTCAAGTCATTCAAAGAATCAAGGAGGGTCATTACCCTCTGCTAATGGTGGCTCCATGGCATGGTTCCAGACCTCATTCGACTGATACTGGGCTGCCATGGCAGCTGTCAGCTCGCGCGGATCTTCTGTCACAGACAGACGGACAGATTTGGCATCCAAAACCAACTGCTCTGCACTTGTGGGTATGGTCTCTGTGGGGTCTGTCTCTCAACAGTTCGATGACACACGAGACACTGAGCAATGCTAAAGTTCCATCTATTCGGGCTAATTACTCACTAAGCTGGAAAATTATTTTAAACTGGTGTGTGAACACTAAGCTGGACCCAGTTCTCAGCCAATTGTCTTTCTTTTTTACAGTTTCAATTGGATCAAGGCAAGGCAGCCAGTACAAACAAGGGTTGTATCTTGGCTATTTCAGCATTTCGTGAAGGGCCAATGACCAGCTATTAGGCTTACTTCCTTTAATACTTAAGTTTCCTTAGGTAGTTGACCTATGTCCAGACCGTAATCTGCGGGCATCGAGTTCAGACATGCCTCTTGTATTGAACTCTCTTATTAAGTCCCAGTATGGGCCTATTGTGGAAATATATTGAAATATGTCTCTCTAAATTGATTTTTCTTGGCTTTCTACTCTGCTAAGCAGGTAGGAGAGCTTTGTGTTCTCTCAGTTAGTGGAGATTGTTAGTGGTGGAAGGCAGATGGCACAGGTAGTGTCACTTAGCCTAACCCTGCATTTGCCAAAGTTAAGCCCCAGTTACAATTTAGGTACTGGAGTTGGTTCAATATTAACCATTTCCTCACATGCAGAACAGGAGCAGCTACTTGTGAACCTGTTCAGTGAGGGCATTGCATACTATGTAATTGTACTCGAGGAAAGCTAATCTTCAGCTTTTTTTCTACTACAGTAAGGCCAGGCAAGGTATGCCGCTGTCTAAACAGCATTTGTCAATGGGTAGTCAATGTTATTTCTTATACCTATGCTGAAGGTTTTTTTTGGTTCCTACAGGAATACGAGCCCACTCCCATGATGAGCCATGATCCCACTGCCCTAAAAGGAGTTCTGTGGGAGATAGTTGTGTGGCAACTTCATGGTTTACTACATCATGTACACTATTGAGGTTAATAGAATTGATGTAAACCATGCAGCACCTATGAGCACTGCAGCTCTGATGTTTGTTGCCCAGTGAGGTTTAAGAAATCTAATTCTTCTGTTCCTTGCGACCCCTTTGGTATAAGGTCATCCTATTAAGACCGTAGTGACAGTCAGAGTGAGGTCGAAACAGATCGTAAGTTATGACTATAACTATGGATCTGTGAGACCGAAGGAGGACCGTCACTAATCCTTGTCACTCGGAAATATGGGCGTTCAAAGTAAGAGAACGAGCCGGAAGTAAAACCCACTTTTATACGTGCGGGAGTTCCGCCTCTGGGGTCATGGGCATGACTTTGTTTACATAAGGTCTCGAGAGAAGGCGGAACAAAGGTTACAATTCTATTAAGATTGTAGTGACGGTCATCCTTTGGTCTCACAGATCAATAGTTATAGTCATAGCTTACGCTCGCCGCCGGCTCACATTGAAAATTAATGACTTCTGGCCACTTTGACGCTCTCACCGCCGGCGGTGTGAACGCACGGTTAGTGTAGCCGTTTTGACTGACTTCAGGGGGCCGCAAGGGAGGGAAAAGTTCAGAGAAAAAAAAAAGTGTAAAATAAAAATAAAATAAAAGCTTAAGTCAGTAAAAAAAAAACTTAATTAGGTAAATAATACAATTCAAATTCAAATAAATAAATATACATTGCATCTAAATATACAATACTGTAGTGATGTATGCACAATAGAAATCAAATATTCTCTAAACAATGTTTAATACTTGACCATATTCACAGTCTGTTACATGTATGGCTTTAAAATTTTAGGATAGTGGTCTGTCATATGAAAATGATCATTATTGGGTGTCCGTGGCATTTAAGAGATTGAAAATTAGTACATGGTGTGTTGAATACACTGTTCAGTGGGAGGAAGTAAAATTGGGAGGAATTAAAAACAGTACGCAGAACACAGTGATAAGCATTTCAGACAGCATATGCTACACTGCTGTCACATGACCTCGTTAATTCAGCATTTATTTCAGATATAAAACGTAATCATATTAAATCTGTCAAGATTGTGCTGTGCAAAACTGCGGCTGATCTGATAAATGCATCACACTAGGAAGGTAAAGCAGCATTGCATTGTAGGATATGGTATCCCATGAAGTGTGCTTTGCTGTCAGATTCACATATTGGCAGAAGGTCAGTACAGTAGGTCATCCAGGTAAAATACCTGGATTTGTGGAATACTATATCCCACAATACAATGCTGCTTGTCTTAACCTTCCATTTCCAGTGTTCATAATTTGCATTATACACTTATTTTCAAAAGCTTGGTGTCAGTACGATTTTTTTATGTTTTTGAAAGAAGAATTTTATGCTTACCAAGTCTGAATTAATTTAGCAAACGTCTGGATAAGTTTATCAGCAATTTTGTCCCCAAAAGTTAGCTAGGTCAAGTACACGTGCACACACAAACAAAGACCTTTAAACTGTCCTGTGCTGTTTTAAAATAGTGTTGACACAAAAGCGCTGATGCGTTTGACATAATTACTGTCTGACGCAAAAATGAAGTACCACAGATGGCTGTTGAGCATATTGTGCATTATATAATTGGTCTCTCAGGGCGAAACGTTCTGTTCTTGCCATCTTTCCATTGCTGACAAGATAAAAAAAATGAATGGTAAGATTGCATGCTTTATAAAGGTAAAGTAAGGTGATATAAGGTAAAGAGTAACTAATCCTGTAAGGGAAACTTCCATAACAGACTTCTCACATGAAACATAGATCCTAAATTAATATTTTAGCATCAAGTCAACACAACAGTTTTGAGGTTTTGAATGGCATATGTTTGTATAACTGACCCTCTGCTGTGGTGTGTGTTCTCATCAGTGCTACCATGTGCGCGGGTGTGGACGTCTCTGGAAAACGGCCGTGTGACGGTTCACCCTCCAGGCCCAGTGGTGGAGGGCACAATACTGCACTACAGCTGTTTGGAGGGTTTCATCCTGGTGGGCAGAAACAGCACTCAGTGCACTAAGCTGGGCAAATGGGACTCGCCCAAACCTGTCTGCCACTGTGAGTGCTTGTGTATTTGTTTTCTTTCAAACTCAGGCCAATTTGATATGTTATTAATTCCTAATACATCTGTTATTCTCTTTCTCCCGTGTTCTGCTTCTAATGTAGATGACAGACATTATACAGGTAAGAATGTTTTTGTATTCTTATGTATGATAAAACCAGTATTGTAATTACTGAGGAGAGATCGTTACTTTGCAATAAACTGAAACTTTATAAAAGGACTAATCATCAGAAGTTTCCAAACAGAATAATCCCTCAACTAGGCTACAACTGCCATTTCCATGTTATGCCAAATTCCCCAGAAGTGAAGAATTGTTCAGTTTTGTTACACACATTGGATTGAAACCCTAATTTTTTTCTCACACATAAAATAAATGTGCTACTTGGATGGATGTATAGGTAGTGTTATCTGTGTATAGGTCATGTGATCTTCAACATTTCAAATCAAGTAATAGATACATTGGATCATTTGTTTATCATTTTTATATAAAAGCTGGAACATTTGTATTTCATCCACTTTTTAGCATAGACATAACTGGCAGCTAGGACAGGTGGGACATGTCCCCACTGCTTTTTGAAAACCATTGAAAATATAGTCATGCAGAAGGCTTATAAAGCAAAGTAAAAGCATCTTGTTCTTCATAATTTAATTCATTAATGTAACAAAATACAATTGTGACAGTCAGGCCTGATCTATAAACCTTAGCACACTCATATCAGGATGTATAAACAATATCCAACGGAATTATGTACAACACCACTTACTCTGGACCATATGCATTTATTGTGGAATCAAGATGAAATAAACAGAATGCTTTATATTTTAAGTCAAGTTGATCTTTATTGTCATTCTGCTACATGTGGGTACATACAGTGGAACGAAACGTCAGTGCTTCACAAGACCACGGTGTTATACACAACTAAGCTATACACAACTAACCAACTGGCAGATTGTGACTATAAATATACTATATATAAATGTTACCCTATACATAGTCTCAAAAATACAAACTATACAAACTGTACGAATGCTTCAAATGAATACTGTACATGTGCTGAGAGAAACACAGTAAGTCAAGCAGCTGGCTGGTGAACAGTGTAAGGTGATTTGTAGTGCATGAGCATGTAAACATACGTACACACAGTAATGTATGAAAAGTGTCTAGTGTGAATAGAGGAGAGTGTGAAGGTAGTTTGTACAGGCCCACTCACCTGTGTGTAGCACACTTCGAATTGCACAAAAAAAGTTTCAGACAGTTTTTTTTTCTGTGATGTGGTAAGGTTGGGGTGGGGGGGGGGGGGTGCATTGGTCCATGTTTCAGGAGGTAGGGATTTGTATGGTGTTTCAGAGAGGGGCGGGGTGATTTGAGTTCAGGGCTCTCACGGCCTGGGGGAAGAAGCTGTTGAGCAGTTTGGCGGAGCGGGCTCTGATGCTCGGGAACTGTTTTCCTGATGGTAGGAGATGGAAGAGACTGTGGGAGGGATGGGTGGGATCCTTCACGATACTGTTTGGTTTGCTGGAGTATCGTGGAAGGAAAATGTCCAGGATGGAGGGGAGAGGGGCACCGATGATCTTTGCAGCTGTGCTTACTGTCCGCTGGAGGGTCTTGCAGTCTGCTGCACTACAGTTCCCGTACCAGATAGTGATGCAGCTGGTCAGCACGCTCTTAATGGTTTCCCTGTAGAAAGTGGTGAGGATGGGTGGAGGGAGACTTGCTCTTTTCAGCCGGCAGAGAAAATGTAGGCGCTGTTGCACCTTCTTGGAGAGTGATGCGGTGTTGGTGGTCCAGGTGAGGTCCTCTTTGATGTGCACCCCCAGGAATTTGCTGACTCTCTCCACAGTCGAGCTGTCGATGGTCAGTGGGGTTTGGTCACCCAAGTTTTGCCTGAAGTCCATCACAACCTCCATTGTCTTACTCACATTGAGGGACAGGTTGTTTGCACCACACCATTCAGCCAGCTGTGCCACTTCCTCTCTGTAGTGCGTTTCATCATTGTTGCTGATGAGACCTACCACTGATGTGTCATCGGCAAACTTGGTGATGTGGTTGGAGCTGAACTTAGCAGTGCAGTCATGGGTCAGCAGCGTAAAGAGCAGCGGGCTGAGCACACAGCCCTGTGGGGCACCTGTGCTCAGTGTGGTAGTGCTTGAGGTGTTGCGGCAGACATGGACTGACTGAGGTCTTCCGGTTAGAAAGTCCAGGATCCAGTTACAGAGGAAATTGTTAAGGCTGAGCAGGTTTAGTTTATTAATGAGCAGTTGTGGGATTATTGTGTTGAATGCTGAGCTGAAGTCAATGAACAGCTTTCTAACATAGGAGTGTTTATTTTCTAAGTGGGTAAGAGCCAGGTGGAGGGTGGAGGAAATTGCATCATCCGTAGAGCGGTTTTGGCGGTATGTAAACTGGAGCGGATCGAGTGTGTTGGGGAGGCTGGTTTTGATGTTGTGCATGACTAGCCTCTCAAAACACTTAATTATGATTGGAGTCAGTGCTATGGGACGGTAGTAGTTTAGACAGGACACAGGTGATTTCTTTGTTGCCGGTATGATTGTTGTCGATTTGAGACATGTGGGGATGACTGCCTGGCTCAGCGAGGTGTTGAAGATATCTGTTAGGACATCTGTCAGCTGTTCAGCACAGTCTTTCAGTACACGGCCAGGTATGTTGTCAGGACCCGCAGCCTTGTGTGGGTTAATCCTAGTTAGAGTCTTCCTTACGTCGGCTGGAAACAGACAAAACGCCTGGTCGTTGGGAGGTGTGTGCAGTTTTTGTGCAGGTGTGTAATTCTGCATTTCAAACCGTGAATAAAAGTGGTTGAGTGCATCTGGGAGGGATGTGTCGTCATCAAAGGCCTGTGGCGGGGGCTTATAGTCAGTGATGGTCTGAATGGCTTGCCACAGGCTCCGTGTGTCTCTGCGGTCTGTGAAGTGATTATTGATTTTTTTGAGCATATGACCGTTTCACATTTTTGATGCCACAGGACAGATTGGCTCTTGCTGTTTTAAGGGCTGCTTTATCTCCTGATCTGAAAGCGCCATCTCTGGTCTTTAGCAGCCCACAAACCTCTGCTGTCATCCATGACTTCTGATTTGCACGTGTGGTGATGGTCTTGGTGACTGTCACATCATCAATGCAGTTTTTGATGTAAGCAGTCACAGTTTCAGTGTACTCCTGCAGGTCTATGTGGTTGTTGGAGGCCGCCTCTTTAAACAGTCCAGCAGTGCTGAGGTAGGTCTGGCCATACCGTGATCTGCCTTTGAACTGGTTTGGCAAGTTTGTGAAGTGGTCTGTATACTGGGATTAGCATAACAAAGATGTGGTCCGAGCACCCGAGGTGGGGATGGGGGGTTCAGCTTTGTATGTGTTTTTTGCCGATTTAGATTAAATACACTACTCTAATGAATGAATGAATGAGTTAAGCACACAAATTACAATAAATAATTATCCAAAAGTTAGCAGTTCTATACATTTAAAGCATTCATATGGTTGTACTGATTTTGGAATAGACATACTGTATATGTTAATGATGGCAAATATTGCTTGGCTGTGAAAATTCTGTCTAAATTATGTTCTATTACAGAAATCAGGGTCTGAGTGGAAAGAAAGCATTTTTATCTAAATAATGATCATTGATGCGCACTTGATTCAGTAGATGTCTTAGCAACATGCATACATTGCAGGACCCATTCCACACCTGCTGTACCACTGCAACACATGTGCTGCTGCTGGTGTGCGGCTACTGTACATTTTGACACTGACATTGACACTGAAGCCTGATTTGGCGTACAATTAAATTTATATATACATATGTCCTGCTTCAAGCTACATGTTCAGTGCATCCAATAAAGGGAATCAATGCTTAAAGTGATAGTTCACCCCAAAATTAAAATTCTGTCATCATTTACTCACCTTCAAGTAGTTCCAAACCTGTATGAATTTCTTTGTTCTGCTGAACACAAAGGAATATATTTTGAAGTTTGTAACCCGGATGTTTTGGGGCACCATTGACTTCCATAGTAGGAAAAAATATTATATGGAAGTCAATGGTGCCCCAAAACTGCTCTGTTTCCCACATTCTTCACAATATCTTCCGTGTTCAGCAGAACAAAGAAATTCATACAGGTTTGGAACTACTTGAGGGTGAGCAATTTTTGGGTGAACTATCCCTTTAATATATATGGTTGCTATGACAACTTTATGCGCCCATCCCCCCACAAAATATTTTTATTATGCACATTATTATACATTATTATGTATAATAATAATGTATAATAATGTTTTATACATTATTATACATTATTATGCACATTATTATTATGTGAAGTACATAATGTTTTAAATTTTTTGTTGTGCTTTTAAGAGATCAAGAACCGAGAAATCAAAATTCCTTTGTTCTTTTGACATATAAGAGGTCATTGTATTATAAATACATCCTGTTGAGTTTCAGAACTCAAATCTTTGTTGCTAGTCTAAAAACAGTGTATATGAAGGCAGTCTGCCAAAACGACAGCGTGTGGAATGTTCTGCTCTGATGTAGTAGAATGGTTGTCAGTACATTCTGCAGTACATTGCAACCATATTTTAAAGACAGGACAAAATAAAATTACATATAAAGATGTTCAGTAAATCCTACAATCTCAAAATAAACAAAAATGTACCTTTTGAAAAGGTACAACCCCAGTGACAGATTGTGTAATTAAGTAGGCCAAAAAGCACTCTAATATTTTTGCTAATTGCATTTCATATAAATTTTAACTATAATATATTTTTTGTTTAATTGGAATTAACATTAATTTTATTGCTGCTACACATTACATTCAGTTAAACTACACATTACATTCAGTACTATTGTCTTCGTTTGCATAGGAAGTAGAAATTGTGCAAATTAACAGCGTTGGACTGATCAGTTTGATTATTTTTTTTGGACTGAAACGTCCTGTTTTGAATCTTAAATGAGCACCATGGTTTTTAAAAAACGTTAATTTTTTTCCAATAAATGTATGGTATTCATCCCTACCTGGCAGTGGCACCGTTGAGTGTAAAGTATTGTGAATCAAATGAAAGAGTAAGATAAAAATCTACTCTCCTGTCAAAAGGGGGCAGCATATTATTCAGCAGTCAGTATATACCTTTACTAAACTGAAGGGGGCAGCATTAGACAAGTTAATCTTGGTAATGCGATACTAAGATTATATCAGAAGACGGCAGTATTGAGTACACAAAGAACTGTATGTCCTTTAAATGAGACTGTCTGTCACAAAGCACTCACCAACAAGAGCCACTGTATGCTATGCATATGCATATGCTAAATATGACAAATTGATTTAATAACACCATAGGGTTGGAAGATTGTATCATACAGACATGTAAAATACCACATGTCACCCACCGCCTGAGATTACCCACGGGACTGCATGACCTTGACTTTCACAGGACCAGATCGAGGTGAATGAATTGTAGATACCTGTCCTGGATGTATTGACACGTGCGCGTGTGCATGCCATGACACTGGGAGCAGATCAGCCTGTGGTGTTTGCTAAATTGAATAATGGAGGTGTCACTGTCCCAATATGGCAGTGATGTTTGCACACTGAGAGAGAGGGTGATGGAGGGCCGGCCGGCAGGAAATGAGAGAGGAGAGGAGGATGAAAATGAAGGAGGGGAAATGAGTTGGAGAGAGAGGAGGGGAAAAGGAAGAGGGGCCACAGAAGTAGGGGTTGTGGGAATAGAGAGATAACATGGTAGAGAAAAAGCAATTTAGGAGGAGGGATGGAAGAGTAGATGATTTATGTGCTACATCTACTTAGTAAATGGTGTTTTTGAATAGTTTTTACCTGTCTGGAAACGCATTCCCAGGTTATCGCATGCTTTTTGCCGCCACCTGCCTCTGCCATGCAGCCATGATAACCTGCACAGCAGAGGCTACACTGATCTATACGTACCTTTAAGTGTAACAGATCGCATTTGTGTAGTCTAATCCATAAAGTGTGTCAATACTTAAAACTGCTTTGGCTACAAATGGAAATCATTAAATTGCAAACAATGAGTCACATGACACAAATTGCTAATGATGCTTATGTGAATTGCTCAGTTAGCAATAAGACAAAACACTGTAGATATGTCTACTGGCTACAACATCCTAGCAACCAGCTAGAACACTTTAGCAAAAGTAATGTATAATGAAATGGATAGCAACCAGCCAAAAAACCTAGACATTTCTAGCAACAATCATGTCATCTGAGATATACCTAGAAAACAGTCAGAAGACCCTAGCAACCAGCTAGGTATCTCGTACCATTGCTACGCTGATGACACACAGCTCTATCTCTCTTCGACCAGATGATCCAACTGTAGCTGCACAGATCTCAGGCTGCTTGGCAGACATCTCAGCATGGATGAAAGAACATCACCTACAGCTCAACCTGGCAAAGACTGAGCTTCTTGTCTTCCCTGCCACTCCAACTCTACAACATGATTTCACCATCCAGCTAGGTTCTTCTACAATTACCCCATCAAGTTCAGTCAGGAATCTTGGTGTAACTTTCAGAGACCACATTGTAAAAACTGCTCGATCTTGCAGGTTTGCACTACACAACATCAGAAAGATCAGGCCCTTACTTACAAAGAACACTGTACAACTTCTTGTCCAGGCCCTTGTCATTTCTAGACTGATTACTGCAATGCTCTTCTGGCTGGACTTCCATCAAACGCAATCAAACCTTTACAGATTATTCAGAATGCAGCGGCACGACTGATCTTCTGTGAATCCAAAAGAGCCCTCACCTCTCTTTATCTCCCTGCACTGGCTCCCGGTTGCAGCTCGCATCAACTTCAAAACACTGATGCTTGCAAATAGAACAGCCACAGGCTCAGCACCCGCCTACTTCCACTCACTATTACGAATATACATCCCCTCCAGAAGTCTGAGATCTGCGAGTGAGTGGCGCCTCGTGGTCACATCACAGAGAGGCTTAAAAATCACTCCCCAGAACGTTTTCATTCACCGTTCCTGGCTGGTGGAATGAAATTCCCACCCCTATCCGGAATGCTGAATCCCTGACAATCTTAAAGTGACACCTGAAAACTCATCTCTTCCGTCATCACTTGACTTCATCTTTAAAAAATAAATATATATATATATATATATATATAAACAACCTTCGCTCCCTTTCCTTAACTTTGCTCTCTTTTCCCTAAACTTATGAGATAACAAGCATTAAAGTTTGATTTCTACCATTAATTTCACTATAATTTAAATTTTGACATGGCCTTACTCAGTCAATATTAAAGATATAAAGGTATATTTTTCACAGAATGTTCTTTACCACATGAAGAATGATTTTTTGTTCAAAACAGCAAATCACAAAAAAATTACTTTAGCTGGGTTTTCACAGAGAGGGTCACATATTGTCCAAAACTCTCAATATTAAAAAATAGCAGAGTCCACACCACAGCTATAACGATAAAGGCACAGAGAAACAAAATCGTTGGAATCATTTTCAGAACGATCCTTTCCAGCTGATGAACAATAAAAATATTGATACCCAATCAGAATCTATCCTGATATAATAAGCTCAAGGATTTAAAGTGACAATAAACAGACAATATAGTTCTCTGGTGTGGACGCTATATCGTTATATTTATAGTTATCATTCTTGGTGTAAATGGGGCTTTAGTACACCCTACATAGCAACAAGACATATTACCACAGAGACTCCTAGACACAAGCCAGAACACCCTAGCAACACCTAAATATATAAATAAATGCCTTGCAAACAGCTAAAAAAAAATGACACTCCTAGCAACAAGACACACATTACATTAGATACACCAAGCAACCAGCCAGATCACTCTACACTTGTTTCTAGTTCAGCCAAAACAGCTTAATTACATCTAGAGCAACCTAGCAACACCTAACAACCAATAAAACAATCCTAGCCACATAGACCTAGAAAACAGTCAGAAACACCCTAACAAGACGTATATGTAAAAATGCATGTCTAACAATCATTCAAAAACCCAAGACAATCCCTTCAACAAGGCGTATCACTATAGATACTCCTAGAAACCACTCAGAACACCCTAGCAACAAATCAGAACAGCCTAGTACATAAAGCATCATAGCAACACCTAACAACCCGTCAGAGGACCTTAACAAGGACTAGCAATCAGACAAAACTCCCTAGCCTCTCATAACAACAAGACAGATTGCCCTAGATACATCTAGCAATCAGTCAGAACACCCTAACAACACCTAAACGTATGTAAAATTGACTATCAATCACCCAGAACACCACAGGCACTCATAGTAATGAGATATAACCCTAGATACACCTAGAAACCAGCCAAAAGACCCAAGCCACTCCTAGCAAAAAGACCGACCTCCCTAGAACAACCAGAACACCCTAACAGCCAGCTAGAACATCTCAGAAACACCTACATTTCTACATAAATGCCTAGCAACCAGCCACAACACCATAGCATTCAGTCGGGCAAATACAATATCCATGCATTTTTACTTTGATATCGTAGATGCAGATGCAAACGTAAAAAAAATAAATGTGGATGCTATTTGTTTGCTATGGGTTCTGTGTGGTTGCTAGGGTGTGGCTCAGTGGTTAATAGGGTGATGTGAGACACGTCCTGATTTTGCTGAGTTAGATGTGTTCCTGGGTCAACATTTATATATATACCTTACCCATGAGTAATCCCTAAAATCAGAGGAAATGATAGATGAATGACACAGATGTACAAGCAACAAACCATGATTATAAGCCTAAACTTCACAAAAAGTATAAACTGTTTGGTTAATAACAATGTTGTTCAAGGGTCAACAAAGACGTTGATTCAGGAACATGTCGCACTTGGTAAAATCAGGTTCTGCGTGATGTGAGTGGTTGCTAATTAGTTGCTTTCTAGCCCAAGTCAGATAAGTCCATCTCCTCTATAATATTCAAGTAGTTAAGGCTTCGGAGTCGGACCCTTTTTCAATGCAAGTCTTTTTCATCTTCACCATCCACAAAGCAAAAATCGAAGTCTTCTCCTTTAGAAAAGTAATAGCCTCTCCCCAGCTAGTCGCTTAATTTGAGGTATCATTTAGCATAGTTTAGCAGCAGGATGAGTTAAGCATTGAAGCTTAATATTTAGATTAGGTGTTTTTTCAAATCACTAACCCTAAGTATGAGCAATAGTTATAGAGTTGCTTGCCTTAACAAGCTCGACTAACAAGCCACTTATAGATCTAACAATGACAATGTACTGCATCAGACTAGAGGAAGTATTGAAAGTTCTGGGATTGAATGCACTGTCTAGTCATTTGAAAGGAACAAGCACTGTCTGTGTATGTCATTAGGCTTTATTGGGTAAGACATGATGTGTTGTAGCCTATTGATTGACGAAATAGGTGGCTAAGAATGAGTGTAATGAAGGCTTGGTATTTGTTATGGCTTTTAGTCATTAGACAAGCACACTGCTGCCCTCCAGAGAGAGGACTTCAGGAGATGCTGCCGTTCAATAGTGATGTTGAGAATGAAGCTCTGTGATTGGTTCACTCTCAATGTTCAGCATGCCGCATTAGAGGATTTTAATTAAGAGAGGATGCACACAGTGCCGGTGCAATCTTGCTCTCTCCCTCTCTCTCTTTCTCCACCTATCGATGGAGCTCACAGAATATAAAAGGTCATCACATGAAAGCATATGTGTCTGTGTGAATGAAAGCACCGTGCTTGTCAGAGTAGGTTTTAATTCATCCCGTGTCTGTGTTTCTATGCACCTTTGAATGTCTGTTTTGTGCTGCATTTCTCTCTGTGTGTGATAATTTCACGGGTAGCCGAAAAAAAGGTCTCCCTTTGGATCGATTTCCCCAATGGCATTTACATGACATTCACAGTGCCCACTCAAACCTGGAACCGGTTTCGGCATCCATGGACCTAATCTCATTCTCAACAGAAGTCTATGAAATCCGTGTGCAGTCAGCGGGAGAATGAGACTGTAGAGAATAAACAAGCATTAGCTTGAGCTCTCCTCATTTTCAGTGCCGCATTTTATTCAAAAGTGTCGATAAATTATTCAGGAGCAATCAAAGTATGTTACAACCGGGAATAAACGGTGTGCACCTATAGCACAGCGTGTCAGAAAACCTCCTGTTTGCTATTTTCTTGTCCATGTTACCCAGTCCCTGCACCTGTCACCGCACACATCACCAAAATACAACACAACCACAGCTACTGACTTGCCACATACATTAAGACACCTGCCATGTTGACTTTCAGAAAATGACACATCTGTAACACCTACCGGGTGACGTCTAACACCATGCAACGCTCATCACAGCTGCTTCTCCTAGGACAGCACACTCAGTATCTCGTACACCATATTGGATTTTTAACCCTGGGTTATCATGTTCCATGTTGCACACTGTTCAAGCCTTGGGTTAGTAATTAAAGCTGAAATGGGAGAATTTTTGGATGTTAAAATGCCTCCATCCCTCTACTGGTATTAATATATTAATAATATACCATCTAAACGACATGTTAATTAACTGAAAAAGTACAATTACAGATATACATATAGATACACACACACACACACACACACACACAAATTATGTTATGTTATGTTATAATGGTTTCCTAAAAAGTATTAAGCAGCATAACTGTTTTCATCATTGATAAAAAAAGAGCAACAAATCATCATATCAGAATGATTTCTGAAGGATCACGTGACACTGTAGACTAGTAATGATGCTGAAAGTTCAGCTTTGCATCTTGAGAATAAATTACATTTTAAAATATATTACAATAGAAAACAGTTATTTTAAATTGTAATAATATTTTACAACACACTCTATCATATCTGTATCATATAGCCTACATATATTGTTTTACTGTATGCTTTATCAAATACATGCTGTTGTTGAGCATGGAAAAATTATCTATAAAAACATAAAAAACCTTTTCATATTTGAACAGTCCACATTGAAAATCTAGAAATTATAATTCAATTCAAACCTGGAAATAAACAACAGTTTAGGATTTTAAATTGTAAAAAAAAAATGAATGAGATATTCAAGATAACTTTTCTCTCAAATTGTTATGCTGAATTTATAGTGTAAATTGCTTCATAAAAATTCGTTTTGACATATATAATAGTTCTGTCTTATTCCCTGTTAAATCCTTAGATAACATTTTCAGTGTTATTCAATCTAGCACAGTCGACTGTCTGATGCTAAACAACCCTACAGTAACATTCTAGCAGTGTTGTTTCATGCTGCACATTAGGGTTAAAACAATTGTAACCACCAATTAGTGTGAATTGCTGCTAACCCAGGGCTAAAAGTGGCTTAACCTGAGGTCCAGAAATACCCAGGTTTAAGCGTAGCACAGAAATCCTGAAATCAGATCCACTCACCTCCATGTGTCAGTCAGCGATGATCCCGGACTGCGAGTTGGAAAGGCAGCAGTGGCCTGAGAGTGGTGTGGTGAAGCCGGCGTCATCAGCTCTGTAATTTCTCCATTGACCTCCATCATCTAGCTGATCACCGGCACCGCCTATGTTAAGTGGCTCACCTGTGGACAGCGTTTGAGAGAAATGATCCACATAGCATCCTAATCCTCCAGACCAGCTCAGCCGCCGGCTCTCCCCCCTCCTTCCTTCTCTACATATCCCACTCACACTTTCGCTATTACCCCGTCAAGCATGTGTACGTTTAATAATGTGACCATTGATTTGAATACAAGTATTCTCTTCCCCTGAAGGCTATTTGAAAATAATGAGTTGTACCATGCTGATCGCGCGGCCGCAAGGGAAAAGATTGCATTAAACGTGGTGTAAGCAGGTTTACGATGTCATTTATTTGCATTTCCTTTCCCAATTATCCCTGCCGCATGTAGAACCAATGAGAGGACTTTCTTTACAAGCCACTTCATAACACGCTTCACGCATCCACCGCAATCGCTTGTGAGGAAAAGATGCTGATGCAATCACATCTAACTTGTTACATGGTTTATCAATGCCTTCCCTCCCTCGGATTCTCGCCTTCCCTTTGGAGACCCTAAAAATACCTCGGCATCAATCCCACTTATTCCCTTTCTGCCTATTCATTGAAGGGGTAAAAACACAAGGGTTGTGGAACAATGAAACGAACACTTCAATGACAAGCGCATTAAGAGATGGATCATAAACATGAGGGATGGCGGAGCCAGGAATAGCAGAGAAGGTCCAACTCTACCCATAGAGCCGGGAGATTAGAGTGTGTTTTACTGAAGCATGGCAGATCACATTAACACTACTACATCCGGCCAAATGAGAAGCGGGGGGAGGAGATAAAGGGGCATGTATGATGAAAGTATAGGCATAAATGATGGCCGTAGAGGTGAAACTTTTGAGAGATGGCAGCAATGACAAAAGCACTTATGAGTTTAGCATTTTGGGGAACCGATTGGGCCACTTCATGTGTGACTTTAAATCTCATATATATTTAAAAGTTTGGGTTGGTTAGTTATATTTTTCAAAGAAGTCTCTTATGGTCACCAGAGCTCTGTTTGTTTGGATAAAAACACAGTAAAAATAGAAATATTATTACAATTTTAAATAACTGTTTAAATATATATATTAAAATGTAATTTATTCCTGTGATGCAAAATTGAGTTTTCAGCATCCTCACTCTAGTCTTCAGTGTCACATGATCCTTCGGAAATCATAATAATATGCTGATTTTCTGCTCAAGAAACATTTCTTATTATTGTCAGTGTTGAAAACAGTAATTTCTTTATAGAAACTGGATTCTTTGATTACTATATAGGTATAAAAACAGCATTTATTTGAAATAAATATCTTTTGTAATATTATAAATGTATTTACTGTCACATTTAATTCAATTTAATGCATTTTTGCTATTAAAGTATTAGTTTATTTTCTTTAAACAAAAATTTTAAGTATTCATTTCTTTAAAAAAATGAATGCTAGTGTCTATCCGACGTCTGGTTACACTGACCTACATGCAACTGTTTTTGATTTCTTCTTTTAGTTCTTTGTTTCTTAGCTCTATTCTTTGAGGTAATTTCGGCGTTTACAGGGATTAATGATTAGTCAAATTGGAAATGTCTGCTTTTCTGTTTCTACCCACGAGAAAATGTAAATCGCTTACTGTTTTTAGACAAATAGGGATGTGTGGAAGCTTAATTCCCATCCAAATACACATCTGTGAATTTAAACGCAGGAATGAATCCAAAAGTCATCCTTTTCAAGTTGCACTGTGCTATAATGTGCAATAATGTGTATTTTGGTCAAAATTAAGGCTCAAATGAAATGACAGAAATGTGTAAGTTGAAGCAATGCCAGCAACATGTATGCAGTGAATTGCAGCACATTTATATATACAAATAATAGAATAATAATTTTACTTGCAGGAATGCATGATTGATGACCATCCTCTCCACCGTGTTATATTATACAAAGACATGTAACCGACAGAACTCAGCATATATCACAAATTAATTTACAGGCATAACCCTGACAAACAATTATCGTCTGAATAGTGCTATTGTTAAATTAAATGTCAGGTTACTGAATATACAATATGGGAGCTCCTATGGTTGATATGAAACATTGAAGTACGTAATTTGCCTAGTAATCTTTCTTCCGACCTGTTTTATTTTGTAACGAGCTTTAAATGCAGACAGACTCTCCTTATTGGAGACAAAACCAATGAACCACACAGGGCAGACCAATATCAATTTATAGCCTGGTATAGATCAATTGGGACGGGGGGGGGGGGGGGGGGGGTATTCATTTTTTGCATTATTTATTAGTCAATAATGTCCAAAGTGAATGTAAACAGACATTGTGTATTAGGCCTTGCCATGTAAATGCAGCCAAATCCAAAACCAGAAGGAGGAGGTGGAGTAGGTGGAGACAGTTTGGAAGTGGTGTATTGTAATGAAGTAATAATACTTTGTTACAGTACTTAAGTATTTTTTGGGGGTATGTACTTTACTTGAGTTTTTATATTTCAGCCAACTTTTACTTTTACACCACTACATTTCCTAATTAAAATGTATACTTTTGCTCCGATATATTACCCCGAGGCATATTCCGTACTTACTACAAAATAGTCAGCGTGTATAATACGTGCATAATTTTACTCAAGTAATATTCTAAACGGTGACTTCAACTTCTACCCAGTAGCGTGTTTAGGCACCACGCAACCCACGCAATTGCGTGGGGCCCCGAGGTCCAGGAGGGCCGATGGGAATTGAGAACCGCCATTTTTTTGGACCGGTGCATAATTGAGTCAGTACTGGACTACCGATAAGCTTGAGGACAAACAATACTGTTATCAATACATGCGTTGTTTTATCTCCGTACTTGTGTTAATGTCGAATTAGAAGCTGTTCTCATAAACCGATCTCAAGCTGTCTTCCGTCAGAGTTTTGACACGACATGCAGCGGCACAGTCTCAAACTCTGTCCGGCGCGTGTATAATAGTTATAATGCTGAAGGGGAGGTACAATTCATATTTCTTTATTAAATAACTTATATAATAATTTGAAAACTTTCTGTGAGGCGTAATTTTACAAACAGCATGAGTTCTCTGGGAGCTTTCTGTCTTTCCCTCTCAAAATGCGCAAATGGCTTCATATCACCACATCGCGTCTGCACTATAAACGAGCTGCACACTGCACGGTTCGGTTGACACAGGAATTGTCACAGTTTACGTGCATCATCACTAAAGTTTATAATTTCAACTTATTTTTTAAGTTTGCCAATATTTAAACTATTCAGCACTCGTGCGTTCTCCAGTGTGCACTCTCAACAATTGTCCCATTGTAAAAACAAAAATACACAGCATGATCAAACAGCTAATTACATATTTTTGGGGGGGAAAAAGTCAAAATATTCCCCCCTCCACCACTCAAATAAAAAAAGAAATCCTCCCTCCCACAAGAGTCACCTAAGAGGGGAATTCACCCTATTTTAAAAAATGAAACTCAGGACCTGAATGAATGTCTGTAAAAATCCTGATTGGAGAAACAATATAAATAAGTCTACATGTTAAAAAGAAGCCTTTTTTATCATGTAGATAAAAACAGAGATAAAAAAGTCCCTCTAAAACATAGATGGACACTCTCTGTTAGGAGAAATCACACCGCTCCCTGAGAAAGTCAATATTTCAATTTTTTTTAATAAAAATAGCTAGAGACATCAGAATTCTCTATTATATTCTGGTATGCTGAGGAAATCTCTCTCTCTCTCTCTCTCTCTCTCTCTCTCTCTCTCTCTCTCTCTCTCTCTCTTTGAAGGGCCTTTTTATTTAAAAAATGTGCTTTATGTGCCTTTTTCTGTTTGCTTGGAGGCATTTGTAAACTGCAGTAATAAAATAACTTGAAATTTTCAACATCTTTTTACATAATTTATTTTTGCACCAAATTATAGAGAGTAGTCTGGATAACTGTATAAATAAGTATAATATCAGTATTGATAAAATGTAAACTATACCCATCCTTACCCCAGAATTGATTGCAAAATCCACCGAGGGGGGCCCCTCCGAGAACACTTGCTGAGGGCCCCCAAAACACTAAACACGCCCCTGCTTCTACCAAAGTCATTTTCTGGTATGGCTTTCAGGTACTTTATAGACCACTGCAGTTTGGAGATCAACCATATTTTGTAAATCACATATTTTAATCTAGCAGGCATGGCTGTAGTGGCTGTAGTGGGTGTAAAAAAAAGAACGCAAAATAGCTCCACTGCAACCACCGTGTTCAGTGAAACAAAGGCGATGGCCATGACAGCTGACAGCAATGGAGCACTGGAATATTTTCTCAGCAAGACTTAAAAGACGTCGTTGGAAATTGCCGTTACCTGCTGTCCGCTAAGTAGCGTGTTCCCGACGCAAATAATGTAAATTCATAATTACACTCTGATAGTGCAACTGCTTGCGTTTGAATGAACCGAACAGACTGAGCTCAACAGTAATTTATAAGAACTGCACGCTTTAGAGCATGCCGCTTCTTAGCCAGGAGCGTTAACCATCAGTGGGCTAGCGGAGGATTTAGAGGGACAGACGTTCAAAACAGCAGGTGTGTTATGAAGCAGCGCCTGGTCATATTTCACACTCCAATTCAGCAGAGCACCCGGGAGCTGTGGTTGTGGCTCGCTCAGTGTGCCTCAATCCCGGCATGGAGAGATTCTTCCGTTGCTTTGTTATTAAAGCATCAACACAGACACGGTTTAAAACTACTCTGTCGTGGAAGAGCTGCGGTTTTTTTCTCCATGTTTGATCGTGCCTTGGCTCCTCGGTCATCATGACGGCTGAGTGATCTGTCTCCTAATATTCTCCGATTAATTTACTTCTGAGAGGCCTGGGGAACGGGCCACGATGCAATTCTGAACTCTGGCATTTAGTGGTAAATTAAATTAGGTGTCAAATCTTTTTGGAGAACGCACTCCATGGCGAGCAAATAAAAGGATTCCTGGGGTGATGAGAGGGAAGTCTTTGGATGGATGCTGAGATCGCACCCCAGACCATCTGTAGGGGGTTGGGTATTTGTTTACTCAAAGTCATGCGTTATTTGCGTGTCTGGTTTGATTCTTCTCTGCATATTGAGTCGACCTCTTTCGTTATTGAATTATGCCTTGAGAAAAATAACAGCAGACACACCTTTGTTCGTCCTTGTGCGCTTCAGAGAACGTGATGAATATCAGTGGTGCCTTACAACTGCCTGCCTGCCTTCATGTGTTTGGTGACCTGGCAACCTCAAGAACCAATCAAGCTGCCCAGCTGTGACCTGGCAACCAGAACAGCCAATCACAGTGTCTTACTGTGACCTTGCAGCCGTGGCACGACTTGCGCAAACCATGTTCATTAGCCAGCAATCACCTGTCACTTCGCTTATATACACTTCAAATCATCTATTGTAAATTGCAGATGATGTCTTTCTTCGTAAAATGATAGTCTCTCTTATGAATATGATTTCGATGGGGTGTCATTTTCTTCGACAAGAGGTGTCTTGATGGTAGGTTACAGCACAGCTCTTTTACCTGCTTCTGAACCAGGACCTTGTGGTACATTCTGACATTTCTTCACAAATTAATGACCAAATATACCCTGACAGTTGATTTTAGGTGTTTTGTGGACAAGATAATAAAAAACACTCTTGTACAATTGTATTCTAGAATTTGTGTGCTGTGTCCCATAATGAGCACATTCCCCAACGTTATGCCCTTGTAAGAAATATCGCACAAATGCAAACCAGGCTCTTCCATTAAGACCCTGCAATTAAGGCTAGGTTGTAATTCCAAGCCCCAGGCATATTAGTAAGGCGAGTTAAATGGCTGTGAAGCTGCTGCCCTTCACTTAAGCATGATGTCAGATTTATCTAGTAAGAGAAGCCAGATTCTCTGCAGCTTCTGGAATGAACACAAATGGATGTTACTGCATCCATGGGTTTTAAGTAGAGTTGGGTATCAAGAACTGGTAAGAAACTCCCATTTTGGAAAAAAAACATTACTATGGTAACATTACTATGTCAACTATCAAACTAATGGCTCCAATAGGTATTTTTGTTTTAATGAATCTACAACTTACAGCTCAAGCAGAGTTACCCAACTCTTGAACGATTGGTTGTGCTTTAGGATTTTGATTCACCAAAAAGGGTTGGCTCATAAGAGTCAATGTAATCTTATTCATGAACAAATGAGCAGGTTCTTTTCTGTGATTCAAAAGAATGCTGTACAACCGGCAGTCTAATTGTCTGATTGATGTTTTGTAAGAGTCAGTTATTTTTAGTGAATTAAAAACATACTGAATGAATGATTCTAATCAGTCATTTATAAAAACCTACAGTGAAATCTGTGTAGTCCAATCCCCCCCCCCCCCCAAAAAAAAATACTCACAATACTCGACACAATCAGTGTAGTCCAATTTCTTTATTGAATCGAAATTTGATTCAGTCTGGTGTGGTGTCTAATGCAATTGTCTAATGAGTAATTCTATTTAGTAAATTATTGTAAGTGAATAAAAAACATAAAGGCACAGCGTAAACGAGTGTAGACCAATTCTTGAACAAATGATGCTTATGAGCCAGTTATTAATCAAAAACATGCAGCACAATCAGTTTAGTCTGATTCCTGAACAAATGATTCAGTTCTAAGTCAGTTGTTTTTGGTGACTCAAAACCATTCAGCACAAACTGTGAAGTCTCAAACAAATGGCTCCCGAACTAATGAATTTTATAAGTTGTTTGATTTTAGAGAATCTACAACACACAACTCAACCAGTGTTGCCAGACTTCCAAAGAGTTCTTTGTAGTGGATCTAAAACTTCTGTCTAGTGAATCAAACACAGCTTCACGTCAAAACAGCTTAGAGCTTACTGAGAGACTTAAATCAGTGTAGCTACTGACTGGTAGGTAATGTGATACTTATCCGTAGTATTTTACAACTATTACCACATTTTTTTGTTTGTTTAATATTGTTGTTAAACATATAGCAAACTAGTTATAGGATTGCATTTATTCTTTACCTTTAACGAGACATTAACATTTCATAAAATCCTTCACAAGAACTTCTTTAAATTTGGCATCAATTGGAAATGGAATGTCATTGTCCCAAAAGATATTCATTCATTAAAAGTATTAAATGAATCATTAATGAAACCATTTAGGAATCAGAAGCGTAACCAGAAACATTTAACTCATTACAATTCCCAACTGCAGTTTTAAGGTTCAGAGAACAGGAACACTAACAGAGATTTAGATCATTCCTTCAACTGTGAGTGTGAGCCCATCAAATAAAGAAGATCTGGCTGCAGGTCCTTTTAGACTCGAATTAGATGCCGAATTGCGCTGTTATCTCAGCATCAATCCCATTTGACTCCCCACCCACCAGTAGACATGTTATATGGCAGTATCTTAAAATGATCCCTGCCTGTAGATCTGAAGAGAGTGATTTAATTGGTCCCATTAAGGCAGCAATGGAGTGCATCAGGTGTCTGAATTACTGGCAGGCACAGTGAAAGGTGGCCCACAGGGACGTCGGCAGCTCTTTGTGTATTCAGAGGGAGTGTGGGGTAGAGCTGCTGACCTCCACATGCTACAGCTTTGCGGGGCTGTGCATGACAGCGGAAAGATTTTCTCCCAAGAGGCAGTTTTGCCTCATATTCCCCCAGTCGCCTTCAACCTTGACGTTCTTCTCAAAAAGCATGTGCGGATATCCATATTAATTCTGGTGACATCCAGTCTGCTGTGTCGTGATCCTACTCCGAGCAGCCCGGGACATGCTACTCAGTCCTCTTAATGCAAATGCAAAAAAAGACAGACTCAGCAACAGAAGGACAGCAAAAGGGAATATTTATCTTTCAGATTTTGACAGAGATGGAATATACCAGTATAGTGCTTACTGCACAGTATAGTATATAATGTATACTGGCATCTAACCACTAGAGGCATCTAACCTCTAGAGCTGCAAGATTATGACAGAAATCACAGTCATTTCTCTTAATTTTGTAACTATGCTATATTAGTTTTGATTACCGGTCTGCCTGTACAGCAAAATGAATGAATGATGCATTTATATAGTGCTTTTTTTATTGTGTTTTGTAGTACAACCAAAGCGCTTTACAATCATGTATGTGTGTGTGTGTGGGGGGGGGGGGGGGGGGTCTCTCCTCAATCACCACTAGTGTGCAGCATCCACTTGGATGATGCGACGGCATGCCACAGGACAACGGCGCCAGTGCGCTCACCACACACCAGCTACAGGTGGAGAGGAGAGAGAATCATAGAGCCAATCAAAATCACTGACTGCCCAGATGTTCTAGACTTCTGAAAACATTCCCATTACAATTAAGGTTTAAGTTAAATTGTTGTCATCATTTACTCACCATCATGACGCTCCAAACCATTAAACATTGTGTTCATCTTAAAAGGTACATGTACAACATAAACCAGTGTTGTCCAATTCCTGATTGAATTACTCTTACGAGCCAGTTATTAATCAAAAACATGCAGCACGATCAATGAAGTCCGATTCCTAAATAAATGACTCTAATGAACCAGTTATTTTTAGTGAATCACAATTATGTCCAAGGAAAGTCCATTCTACCGAAACTTTCAAGATTCAAAAAGTTCATAAAGACATTGTAAAATGAATCAAGCATTTTATTTCAGGTTTTCTGAAGAGACACAGTCTCTTAAAATAAGACCAGTTGTAATTAGAAACCTTGGATTTATTTGGAATACTGGAATCTTTGTAATTAGTTACGCCATGTTTTATTACTTATTTGATGAGTATAAAAGCTCTGATATTATTAGTTTATTAACTGTCCTTTGACATCACCTTAAAGCTCATTTATTGCAGTGTAAAGTAAGGTCAAGTCACATTTTATCATACAGTATTGGAAATGTAGGTATTCAGGTATTAGTTTTCCCAGAAAGAGAAGTTGCAAGAGTGTGCTGGCAATAATCGGAGCAGAGGATCACATATAGATCACTGCACTGCAGCCATTCTCATCAACTCTCAGGATTAGTGAGAGGGCGAATGTGTTACCGAAGCCACTGAACGTGTAGAAACAAGGCACTCGGTTCAGAGTAAAAACATTGGGTTCGGAGGAAGGTGAGGGAGAGAGTTAGAGGAAGCGACGGATCGGTGTGTCATAAGCCAGTTTGTTGATGCATTATTGAAGACTACAGTCAGTCCTCTATAGATCCTGTTTAGCACAATGTGTTTGCTGTAAGGTGCAGGATTAGTGTAAGCGGTCACTGTGTGTTTGGAAATAGATGGTGCAGTGGAGATGAAGGTGTGTGGGAGAGAGGAACAAAGCACGTGATTCATAATGTAGTGGATATAGGTTCTGTCTAAAATCCTTCAGGATATTAATCAATAATCCTTATATTGATTGGAAAACAACAACACAAAAAGAGAGTGACATGAAAACAGAATAAACTGTGACTGGAAATGCAAGGATGCACTTGTGTGTGAGAGGGAATATGGTATTGGGTGCTATAATTAAGTACTGAGGAATAGACAGTGAGATAATACAAATGTGGATGGCTTGGGTGTAGTTGGCGGGAAAAGAGGTGGGGAGATGGGTGGCTAATAAACCAGATTGGTTGTGTTAAGGGATTGCAAATTCAAAGTGCTCTGTGAAACGGAGAAGGAAAATGAGCCACAGACTCTCTCTCTCTCTCTCACACACACACACACACACACACTCCATTCTATCTCTCACAGTCTCTCTCTCGCTCTCTGTCTCTCTCTATAAACGACTCTCTCTCTATCGGTCTCAGTCTCCTGCTGCATCCAACGAACACACACTCCCTCACTGCTGTTTATCGCTTCTTTTGTTTCCGTACAGGATATTATACCAATCAGCCACAAATACATCTTCCGTTTTCACTCCGAATTCACCGTCTCGCTCCGTCTAAAGACTCCAGCGGATCTCTGTAACGCTGCGCTTTCTTTTAAAAACAAACATGTGACGTTCACTCTTCGTTTCGCGTTCAGGAGAAGCGTGAGTAACGTTATAAGACTACAGCGCGAGCCACTCTTGAGACAACGACACATTGTTATTGTTTTTAGCGCTCGTGCTCGTTAACGTTGTTTCGTGTGAATTTACTGTCGTATTAATTGTTTTATACGCGGTTTGTAACGTCAAGTTAACTTTTAACGTCAGTTGACTTGATTTCGTGTATTTAAAACTTTGGTGAACCTCTGATACGTTTAATAACCGTCCATGTAAACACTGGCTAGTTCAATACGCGCACCTTGTCAACGCGACTCAATAACACTCCCCCTCCGCAGATTTATTGCGTTAAATGGGTATCAAAACCACGTGCCTTTGAATCGCCATCGATGTTGTTGTCGTAAACGCATGCAAGTTGAAAATGTAAAGGTGTATTTGCGTGCGTCTAAAAGTATATTCGAGATCATAGGAGTTCAGGGTAATGATTGCAGTATTCACGTGATATATTTTGAATGAATAATTTTTGCATTGAAGAAGACTGAAGGAGTTTATACAGTTCAAAATATTTTTTACGAAAGTGAAATTCTTGGCAAAAACCTACAGCCTTGCATTTCATGTAAAATAACATCAAGGAGATAAACTGTGTTGGCACACACTCATGCCCACAATGGCCAAACTATCCTGGCAGCATTACAGCAGAGGATGGCGCTTGATATCAACTTTCTACTTTATTTTGGCCACCCTTACTTTGCTGTTGTCCTGGTCCTGCCCCGTTCTAGGCAAGAAGAAGCTCTACATCGGAGCCCTGTTCCCGATGAGCGGCGGATGGCCGGGTGGCCAGGCTTGTCTCCCTGCTGCCCAAATGGCCCTGGATCTGGTGAACAAGAGAACGGATATTCTTCCGGATTATGAGCTTGAATTAATCTACTATGACAGTATGGTAAGTAAGCACTGCATGTGAGCCTCTTTAATTACTTTCCATTATGTGAACTGTTTGATAGCATGCAATTGAGTGTGCCCCAAACTAGTCATTCCATTAGTGCAATGCTTCCCAAACCTGTCCTGGAGGACCCCCTGCCCTGCACATTTTGTATGTCTCCCTAATCAAACACACCCAATTTAGTTATTGCCGTCTCTACTAACGAGCTGATGAGTGGAATCAGGTGAGTTTGATAAGGGAGACATACAAAAGGTGCAGTGCAGGGGGGCCTCCAGCACAGGTTTGGGAACTACTGCATTAGTGTTTACTTGCTGTTGATGTTATTTACTCAAACAGTGTGCAGTGTCATTATCAGTGGCTTGCTGAAGATTTGTGTTCACAGGAGATTTCTGAGCCAACTTACGTTTTACTACAGCATGTTAGGTCAGCTGTAGTATGCTAATAGGGGTTAGGTGGACTCTAATGAACATAATGTTCTTTAAACGGGAATTTGTACTTGATTCAGCATGACTTCATTAAAGCTGCTCAGAGGAATGTTTTGACAGCATCATATTATCCATCGGTTATGCTGTCACCTGAGGTTTGCTGGCAAAAATCTATTCATAGCAGCTCAATATACCTTCCACTTTACCTGTTTGTATCTTTCCATTTGCTTCACTTTCTCTCTACTTCTCTCCATATTTTCCACCTGCGTCCCTCTTCCCCCTCGCAAGAGATGCCAATGCATACTGCCTCTCTCTCCCTCTCTCTCTCTCTCTCTCTCTCTCTCTCTCTCTCTCTCTCTCACTCACACACACACACACACACACACACACACACACACACACACACACACACACACACACACACGCACGCGCGCAGAGTACAAGCCAGAGTTTTAGACCGAAAAGACATACAGATACATGCAGAGTGCAAACAGTTAATTCCCTGTGACTGTTTGGTGTTGCTAAGAGCTTCGTCGTGATTGGTCGGAACGGGTCTGCATTGGAACCCCGCTTCAAAGATACAGGAGAAGGAGGAAAGACTGGGGGTGGAGGTTGGCATGACAACAGTTACCAATACCACTGCTGTTCAAACAAACACATAAGGCCACAGATTGCTCTGATAAAAGAGAGAAAAAAGTACGGCCCTTTATGATTATTGCATAAACAGAGGAAGATGGCAGATGGATAAATGGGAGAAATTAGCCTGGCTGGTGTGAGACTGTAGCCGTATGAAGTGCCGTTCTTCCCTCTGCACTCTGACATATTGAGAGCATCGTTTCTAGTCCCCAGCTGTATGTGGATGTACTCGGGACCCCGGCGGATCCGAATGAATACATACACACAGAAACACACTCATGCAAAGAGCTGCGTCTGATTAGGATTCAGCACCACGGACAGCTACATTTAGAGAGCAGGGAAGCGCTGTGTCATCAGGAGGTGTAAAGTGGGCAGGAACATTTCATCTGAGTTGGGTTTTAGGTATTCAGACCCAAATCTTCCCTCCTGAGCCACAGAAAGTACAGTCTCATTAAACCTGCGCCCTGCATAGTTTTGGGCCGTTCTGATTGGAGCAGAGTATAGCGCTCTCCGTGGGGCGATAGGGATGGTACGAGAGGGGCAGGCTTATTAGTATGGACTGGACCCATGCCTGATTTCCCCTGAGCCCCGGTGTGAAATCACTTGCACCATGGGGTCGTTAGTGTGTTTTTGGGGTTTGTTCATCCAATGATTTGAATGATGGAAGAGACTCTGAATCACTTGTTCTATGTGTTTTCATTGCTGTAGAGTCAATTTTTAAAAGTGGACTCTTTCCTCATTTCCAGGGTCCCCAGAAGTGGAATTCATCGTAGTTGGGTACATTTGTAGAGTAGTGAACAGAAACTGCAACAAAGATAATTTGTGCATTCCCATTCGCTCCAAAAGCAAGAAAGAAGAAAAAGCCCTGTCTTTGCCTTGTCTCAAATGCACTTTTTTAGTTTTTATTATAAAAACTATATGCAGCCTATACCTAACCTATCTTGTTTTTGTGTAGTCAAGTTTTAGTTGACTAAAAGTCTGGGAAATTTAGTCTAGTTTTAGTCTATGAAAAATTATTTATTTAGTCATAATGATTAAACTGACAATCACAATTATTTTGCTCACAATTATAATAGTGATTACTTAACATCAGTATTATGGAAACAGGTAAAACTCAATTGTATTGTGGCAGAGGTAAGTGCCTTTATTTAGCAACCACAATCTAGTCAAGATGTATGTTTGGATTTATTACAGTTTGACACTAAGAAGGTTTAATGACAGATTTATGCAACAAACGCACTGTGCATTACCATGTGAAGGAACACAAACTGGCTGTATGACACTTTAATATGAGCAGAATATCTAAATGGAGATTGTTAAACTCCAATTTTTTGTTTAGGTTTTCAGCTCATCAGCGCTTTTTCCACCACAGTGTAGAGAGAGAGAGAGAGAGAGAGAGAGAGATTTCCTCAGCAGACCATAGCACAACATATTTGAACATCATATAAATAGGAGCACAACAGTAAAAGAGAATTCTGGCGTCTCTTGCTATTTTTATTAAAGAAAATTAAATTTTCTTTAATAAAAAAGAAAGAGAGAGAGAGAGAGAGAGGGCATGTGTATGGTTGCCAGATTGTAAGTAAACCCCTGGGCAGGAAATGTGTCCTTTTTAGAGAAAATAAATAAATCTATAATAGGGGGAATTAAATTCTTGACATCTAGTTCATCCATTACCTAGCAATCAAACCCATGACCTTGTGCTACTGTTTGAGCTGCAAAAAAACACTATGTTGTTTAATTTTATGCAAATATTAAGTATCCTTATCGTTTTATGCACTTTTAATTAGGCAATTAAGTTTCCTAAAGAGTGTCAATTAATTAATTAACTAGTCTTGCAATCCTCCAAGTCACAAGAATTAGTGTTTTGAGACAAAATGTTTTAATAATGTCGGATACATTTTTTTTAGAGTTCATTAGAGTTCTTTATTCATGTTTAGTGAACTTACACTTAGCAGCAAATACTAGTATTTTCTGCGCTGCTAATCTACAGCACCATGGGAAATAAAAATGTTTTCGCTGACTGCGAGAATGTCTTTCTGTTGTGTTGTCTTCACTGTGACTGACGAACAGACCAGTCAGTGTGCTACGATTTAAAAAACAGTTGACTGTTTTAAGTCACTTCTTTTAATCAGTCGATCAACGTCAGAATCTTGAAATCAGGAACACATTTGCATCAGCCTGAGTCTGAATCCATCAGAGCAGTTAACATTTGACTCACTCGCTAATTGGATACTTGTGTAATGTTAATTAATAAGTATGCACCACTGTTTAAATTATGCACTTACTGGTTTTTAAGATATTCTGTAGTTTTTGAAGTCTTTTATGCTCACTAAGACTGCATTTATTTGATACAAAAACAGTAATGTTGTTAAATGGAATAAAAAATTAAAATAACCTTTGTATTTTAATATTTGTGACCCTCTCTGTGAAAACCCAGTTAAAGTAATTTATTTGTGATTAGCTGTTTTCTACAAAAAAAAACTTCCTTCATGTGGTAAAGAACATTCTGTGAAAATGTAACCTTTATATCTTTAATATTAACTGAGTAAGGCCATGTCAAAGATTGAAATTATAGTGAAATGAATGGTAAAAATCACATTTTAAAGCTTGTTATCTCATAATTAGATGTTGAGACTTTAGCCTGGATTTCACAGAGAGGGGCACATATTGTAAAATCTAATTTATTCTGTGATGCAAAACTGAATTTTCAGCATCATTACTCCAGTCTTCAGAGTCACATGATCCTTCAGAAATCATTCTAATATGCTGATTCGCTGCTCAAGAAACATGTCTTATTATCAATGTTGAAAACTGTTGTGCTGCTAAATGTTTTTGCAGGAACTGGTGCATTTTTCAGGATTCTTTGATGAATATAAAGTTTAAAGAACAGCATTCATTTGAACTAGAAACCTTTTTTAATGTTATAAATGTCTTTACTACCACTTTTGATTAATTAGTTGATACATTATAAGTAGTATAATTTAAAGATCACAAAATATTTTTCTAGTAACAAATAGTATTTAAAAAAACAATACATTTTCTGTGTAGTTAGAACCTTACATGAGAAGTAAATCAGTCATCACATAAATAAATGTTCCTCCTAACCTCAGGATAATCTGCATTCTGTGTGTTCAAAAATATTAGAATTCAATTTTTGTAGTTGTTTTGATTCGGTGGGTGCTTTAAAAGAGTGAGGCTCACGAGTCACGCATGGCTTCCTTCAGGGTTGGAACGTCAGGACAGGGAGGAGATATAGAGCCCAAACAAAGTCTCCGTTCTGGGGATATGATTCTACTGACGACCCCCTGGGAGTCTGGAGAGAGTCTGCTCAAGACTCTATGTGCCTGAACACATTATGTACAATCGTGCTCATTTTATTTACTTTATTAAAACGATGTCCACAATAGAGACAGCTGAAGAAACTCACTCACATAACTGTGCGTAGTGTGACATTCATTTCTTGCTTTTCACAGGAAATCATTGTAATTCTGAAAAGAAAAGCAGTTCTTCACAAAAAGGCTTCTTTTGTTGCGATTGAAATAATTGAAGTAATTTAGCAGGATGTTTATAAGAAATGAAAAGCATCGAGAGGAACATAAATAGAGATATGTCAGGATAAAGAAGCAAGATAAGACGCCGATAAGTAAAGAGCAGTCAGCTGCCACAGGGTTCTGCCAATTGAATTTACGTGATATCGAGCCTTGAATAATTTGAATATCATGTTTGTTTTTCATTCTTTTCAGGTTTTGCCCTCGTTTGCGCCTTTCATTTTTCCTTAAATATCAGAAAGGCAACAAAAGCCCAGCTTTAGAAATGCTGGCTGTGCTCAAGGCCACTGGCTTCCAACTCAGTTTGCTCTCAACGCATGATCAATTGTGGCTTTAACCTACTATTATCATTTAAACGAGGTATTGATTTCTCATTGACAGTTATTTTAAGACAAATGGAGGAAAACAAAAGATGCTGACTGTCAGCGTCGGGTTAAAGACTGATGAGAGTACATGTCTAGCAAACAAACATTGTTTTTTGTGTATATAGGAGTAAATGCATGTGTCCTTGGAGGACTCCAGCTGTCCTCTTTATGTATTTATTGCTTTATCTGTCTCTGCTCCTTTCTGTTCTGCTTTCCCATGCATATTTATCTCTACTTATGTGATTCAGTATGAAATGAAGTCTCTCTCTCCCATTGGGGTCCTTATAGTGAAGCGGTGAATGTATATACAGTGTGAAATGTGTGTTTTTTTGCCGAGGTATGCAGTTTTGAGCATGGAGTGACAGGATGCCTCATGAATAGTGACAGCTGTGCTTCAAATCTGAATATAGATTATATATTTAAAAGTGTTTTTCTCTCTGCTTTCAGTGTGATCCTGGTGAGGCCACGAAGCTGCTGTATGACCTGCTGTACACGGAGCCTATAAAGATCGTCCTGATGCCAGGCTGCAGCTCTGTGTCCACACTGGTGGCCGAAGCCGCGCGCATGTGGAACCTCATAGTGGTGGGTTCTCCTCTTCATCAGATCTCATTCGATCTCTTTGAATGTTTACAGATGAGATGTTGAGGAAAAACTCAAAGTTTATGAAAGTGATGACAAAATGCCATCCACTAAAAATTTCAGTCGGGTGAGTGAACGCGATTTTACTTGTAATTGTAGAAGTATTGTAGTAATTGTAGAAATGAGGTGATTCAGCCTAGCAGTTAAATATCAGGGATTCTGTCCATGCTTATAGCCTTGTGGTTAGTGCGCCGACATATAGCGCAACTGTGCCCGCAGGCGACCCAAATTCAATTCCCCTCTCAACAAGGTCCTTTGCCGATCCCGCTCCCCTCTCTTCACCTAATGCTTTCCTGTCTACTCTCTACTGTCCTGTGCATAAATCCCATAAGTATAACTTAAAAAAATATATATCAGGGATCCTAAAAGTTAGGTTTAATCCCAAAAGATGTGAATGCACAGATTTCTACAGAGATTGTTTTGCTGCAAGGATGTAGAGAAAATGCACAAGAGTTATGAAAATTAACACCTCATTTTGCAACCAAAAAGTTGAAAAAATTACAGCATGTCTCACTTCTGATCTTTTCATAGTTTATTTTTATTTAGACTATGTGTTTCTTCATTATTTGAACTGTTAGAGATTTGTGAATACATGCATAAATGTATAAAAAAATATACCTACAAATATATACACTTCCTTTCAAAAGTTTGGGGTCAGTTTTTTTTTCTTGACAAAATGATTGCATTATTGTGGAAGATGAAAACAATGAGGAAGTTAGTGTATTGTGTTTGTATTTCTTAATATTGAACATAAGCCAATCACTAACTTAAAGGCCTATTCACACTAAGCATAATAACTATAAAGATAACGATATTAGCGTCCACACCAGCGAATAATATCATCTGTTTATTCTAAGCACTGAACGCTCGTCTGCAGCTTTAAATTCTTGCGCTCGTGACAGCAGGATTGAATATGATTGCGTGTCAATGTATCGTTTTTCTGTGCCTTTATCATTATAGCTGTGGTGTGGACTCTTTAATATTCTATTCTTTAATATTGAGAACGATTCTCAGAACTATATCTTTATCGTTATCGTCCTTGGTGTGAACGGGTCTTTAAGGTCCAAAGTGATTCATTAAGTTGAGTTTGTCAGTTTGTTTGTGTTAAAGAGGTCGATCAGACAGGATGCTCATAAGAGGGCAGGATTAATTACATTGTTTGAAAAAAAATCATATTATGTGTTTATAGGTAATCACACTAAATTGACAAGATAATTTTGCACCCATAGTGGAAAAATAACTATACTAAAATGCATTTGAAATACATTTATTTCATTCTAAGAATAAGACAAATACATTTACATATTTATGTACTTAATCAAATATACCCTGCACTTTTAGTACACTAAACTGGTATACTTAAAAAAAGTTGGCACAACTAATTTTGTCATTAATGCACTTTAATTGTGGGGAAATAGTGCAACTAAAGATATACTGAAGTATATTTGATTGTGCTAAAGTGGAACTACTGCAAGCATACTATAATATAATATCTTGCATTTAAAGATTATTCAAAGATCATACAAACCTCAGTGATAAAACACATTTTAGGCGTAATATTAAGAAATGTGCATTGTGCACAAGTAGTACTCCAACTAAAGTGTAATAATAAATGTCATATCAGTAAGTCTCCAGAAACATATCAGTAAATATGTTAACAGATTGGAACTACACGTAATATGAAATAAATATATTTTAAATATGTTTCTTTTTTACTAAGGAAAGATTTAAAAAGTAAAAACATTAAAGGAGGCTAACATAACATTTCACTGACATTTGGTTTTTATGGCTTCTGTATGATTCTGTACATCCCAAACCGAACTCTCCAACAGGTTTCATCACTGGAAACGTTATACCCCAGTGAAGATGAGCTTCCCAAATGCATTCTCATTTCAGAACATGCGGCACTTCGTTCAAATACCCGAAATCAGTCAAATGGCTTCCAGACATTTTGGATCAGATATTTATGTCATGTTATTTCGCGTTTGGCTCCTCTTTGAAGTGCACTCCCACTGCCTCATCTTACTTCTTTTTTTTGTCTTTTTTTTTTAAATCAGTCTCTTTAGTTTTCATGCTCTGCTCTATTTTTATATCTGCTGAGAGCTTTTTCTCTTCACATATGAGTTTTGACCTATATATCCCCCCGCTGGCATTGAAACCCTCCCTTTTTCCACCTCCTCAAAGACATCTCACCTCATCTGGGAATGACTTTGAGTTATTGGCAAAATAGCTAAAAAACTCTCTGCTGTCATCTGATTGGACTGCCTGATTAACCCAGAACAGAAAATGTTGAAATTAAAACCTCTATTTTCTTTACTTTTACACCTGTGTTTTGGATTGTAACTTTTGTATCACAGCTTTGCACACTTGTCTCACACACTACATTATCCAGTGTTAAATAAAGCTGTGAACTGTGATCAACCCAGCAGGAGATAATTTAGCCCCTTGGGTACTGGTTTTCCTGCGGGTGATTTTATTGCACATTTTTCTTCACTAGCTTGTTTCTAATTGTCCTCCGAAGGTCTCAGTGTCTGAACAGTGGAGATGTGTGAATGTATTCTTATTGCTCGTTTCTCAAGACCATTGATATGTGCTCACAGTTGTCCTACGGATCCAGTTCACCAGCACTCTCCAACCGTCAGCGTTTCCCCACCTTCTTCCGCACGCATCCCTCAGCCACACTGCACAACCCCACCCGCGTGCAGCTCTTCCAGAAGTGGAAGTGGACCAAAATCGCCACCATCCAGCAGACCACCGAAGTCTTCACCTCTGTGAGTGAGATGTTTACATGTACAGATGTTTTAAAAGCAATAATCATGGAATAAAAAGCTTGCGGACTTTTGCACAACCAATAGAGATTCATTATCATTTGAATCTTGTGTTGGTCACATGTTTATTGTACCTTGTGCTGGGTAGCCCCTCCTACTCTGAAATGTCATTGGTCCAAAGTCCTGCTCTAGTCTGCATAGTTATGAGCATGAACTGACATTCAGAACAAAATTCATTTCTGTAATGTGACTAATTAGAAATGTAAGTGTATTTCCAAGTGAGCCAGTGTATTCAGTGAGGACAAAAGTGTAGGGCAGCATTTGATTTCATCCAATGCAAATTAACCTGATTATGTCAGGCCGGAGTTTGCCTTTATGATGTCAGCAAAAAAGAAAATTGCTTCAGAGCTGGATTATTACATTTTGATGTAACATTATGAAAATGAAAAGTTAAAGTGACATGACGTGGCCAGGTATGGTGACCCATACTCGGAGTTAGGGCTCTGTATTTAACACATCCAAAGTTAACACACACACACAGTAGTGAACTCACACACACACACACACACACACACACACACACACACACACACACACACCCAGAGCAGTGGGCAGCCATTTATGCTGTAGCGCCCGGGGATCAGTTGGGGGTTCGGTGCCTTGCTCAAGGGCACCTCAGTCGTGGTATCAAGGAGAGAGAGCACTGTACATTCACTCCCCCCCCACACCTACAATCCCTGCCGGCCCGAGACTCGAACTCGCAACCTTTCGATTAAGAGTTTGACTCACGAAAACATTTTCTTCTTTGGAAACAATTCACCCTGTTTCTTATTGCAAAATCCATTTGGATCAACCTAGACCTAAAATATGACTTTTAAATCTTGATTTGTTTTAGTTAGCCAGTAATCAATTTAAAATGCTAAAACAGTTTTATGAATTTTAATGTATTAAAATAGTACAGTAGAATATATAAAATGAGCACGTCATTTTATGAGTGCATTCGCTCTCTGTTTCATTCATAACTCCCTGAAACTTTTTCCAAACAGATTTGTAAGGTTTGACAGTGCTGTTTTTAGAGCAGATTTGTTTTTATTAAGTACATAAATATATATATTTATTGTTTAGTATACTTAGCATTAAAATAAATGTATTTCACATTTTTTTGTAGATTTATTTTTCACTAGGGTTATAAGTTACTTTTATCCAAACACTATATAAAGTGATAAGTTGACTTAACTTTAAGTTCCTCAACTTAACTAATAAGTTGAGGAAACCTGTTGCCTTAAAATTATTAAGTAAATAATAATTAAAAATAATAATTTAAGTGAATTCTCAAGTTACTTACCGATGATGTAATGATGTTATGACTTTTTAATTAAATTAATTGTAATTCAATTTTACCTACCCCTTAAAACTCATCTTTGATAATCAAAATAAAATATTTAAACATAAATAAAATATATATAAAAAAATCTAATTAACATAGTTTATTCATGCCTTCAAATGGCTTGAATTAAACTCTACATGCTTTCCTCATTTAGTCTAGGCTAATAAATATGAATATGTAAATTAGTCCCCGCTTCAATGTACTCACATCAACTCGGACCTGCTACACTGTTTGAACCAGAAACTCAATTATTTAAAGACCACAGAGGGTCTTTAAAATAATCTTGTCATGCATATAAACAAATACTGAATTGAATGGTTGTTAAATGAACCAAATATTTTTGTGATTGATTCAGATTTTTAAATGGTGTATCTAATCAAATTAAATCATTCTGAATGAGCAAAAACACTTTATGAATCGAATTAAAACCTACCTCACATTGAAACCACCCTACTTTTAGCTAATGTGATCTGATAATTGTTTACTTTTTACAAGAAAGGATCTATTTTGATTTAGGTTAACATCTTGGCTAGATTGTATTGCCTTACACAGCATGTTTTCTTCTAGTGTGGACAAACGCAGTCCTTGTAAAACACTATGCAGTGAGTGCCTGATGCCTGATATCTGAGTCGTGCAACTCAGACAGGCTGTGTTTTACGTAACTGAGGGTTTGAGAAGTACATGCTTTACTTCATGGTTTGTGTGCTTTGTAGGAGAAATGTATCTGTGCTGTAGAAGACAACATCTGGGATGTGGGATTGTGGGCTGCAGCTGATGTAAGCTTGGCTCTGTTCCTTTGTTTCCTCCTGCTCTCTGCAGCCTGAGGTTATACAGACTGCATTAAAATGTACACGCTTGTCTTATTGGTACACGCAGAATGGTAAACAGTAAACAAGTCCCAACTAAATAAATGAAATCTGCCAGTCTCTTTCTAATAGTCTTTCTTCCCTCATTTTCGTTCTCCATGCCTCTCTTATCTCTGCCTTTCTGCTGCAATAATATTCCTTTCCTACCCGGCATCCCCTCCCGTCTATCTGCAGATGTCTCCATGCTCTTTACTTTCCCTCCCTCTATTTATCTGTTCTCCTTTAATCTCGTTCTCTCCCTCTCTTTCTCTCAGACTCTGGATGATCTAGAGCAGAGGGTGAAAGAGGCAGGCATTGAGATCAGCGTGAGGCAAAGTTTCCTCACGGACCCTGCTGTGGCCGTCAAGAACCTCAAGGTACTTTCTTTCATTTCATTTATGACCTCGCTGCCACAGTGATGTGCAGGTGTTGCTGTCAGTGCCTCGTTAGAGAAATCAGATCAGCACTGTTCTCAACAACATCTCACAATTCTCAGACAGATGCCAAGTACAAAAAAAAAACAGAAAGACTTAATATTCAGTAATATCATCAGTTTGAGGGCACTTAGACTGCTGGATGAGAACAAATGTTGACACTGTTGTCTTCTGCTTCATATCTGAATTGAATGTATTATTTTGTTTGAATTGAGTATTGCAGCATTGATACTGTTAGTGAATCAATATCGAACTGGCCCTACTGTTTTCAGTAGAACCTCTTATCATTGAAATAAACTTGTTTCATAATAGATGAAATCTCACAAAAACCAGTTCAAGTTACATTTGACCACAAATCAAATGAAAAAAAATATATAAAAAAATATTTGTATATTATATATATATATATATATATATTAGTGGCATCAAAAATAGTGCGTTAATGCAGGAGATACATTTTTTTCAGATTAACACGTAAATATTTAACGCAATTAACGTAGGGACGGGGCTAGGGTTGGCCACCTCATGTATAACTGTTGCCTCCGTCTCTTTTTTATTGAAAAGGATTGCATTTATTTAGATGCAGAATGTCTTTATGACCACATCAAATCGACAGGCGCGAGTCAAACGAGTGCGGAAAAGATACTGTTCTTGTAGCGTACGCTCTTCAAATACACGCACAAAGGTGCTGGCGTGCACTGTAGCCTTTATCATTTCATATCAAACAGCAAAAGCTGCGGAGAAAAAGGCACTGCTGCGGTCCCCGCGCTGGCTAACACTGCCCCCCTACAAACAAATACAAATTAAGCTCAGATGAGCTTTATTTGTCACATACACAATTATACAGAGTATAATGAGCAGTGAAATGTGTTCTCTGCATTTAACCCATCCAAGTGGAGCAGTGGGCAGCCGACTGTGCAGCGCCTGGGGAGCAGTTGGGTGTTCGGTGCCTTGTTTAAGGGTCTCACCTCAGTCGTGAACACTTCCTGTCGGAGCCGGGATTCGAACCCACAACCTTGGGTTACCTCGGGTTTCAAGTCCAACGCTCTATCCATTAGACCACGACTGCCTCCAGAGTCTGCGGCGACAGACTCTGGAGGCGGTGCACCCCGTACCCTTGGTGAAACTCAAGGAGGGATGCCCGGACGGGACCTGGGAAGTGGGACAGGACGAGGGGAAGAAGAGACACTAGGGGATGAGAGAGAGAAACAGTTGACAGGGATTCGCCGACTCCTGGGCACGCCACCATCTGGTCCTCTGCCAATTTAATGGCCAGGTCTAGCGACAATGGGCGGTGGCACTGGACCCACTTTGCTGTCTTCCTCTCGGTCAAGGATCTGCTCGACATCGCCTCCCCCTGGCCAACAGCCATTTGCAGCAAGTGTCCCGGAGCTGTTGAGCTAGCACGAAGGGCCGGCCACTATTGCCCAGATCCAGCGACTGAAACTGCTGACGATGTTGTTCTGGCCGACCCGCTGGAGGATGGCTTGCTTCAAGTCAGTTAATACCAGGAGGTTTTGGATGGGCAACTGTTGGGCCGCCACCTGCGCCTCCCCCGTGAGCAGAGGTATGAGACGCACTGGCCAGTGGTCTCATGGCCACCCACATGCCTCGGCCGACTTCTCGAAGAGTTCGAGGAAAGCTTCTGGGTCATCCTGTGGCCCCATTTTATTCATGGGCAGATGAGTGGGGCCGGCTGGGTTTCTCGATGATGGCCCTCCTGCCCGTACCTCCTGGTCCATCCAGCTCCGGGACAGCTCATGGTCCTTCTGCTGGGCCTGCACAAGAGTGTAGAAACGACGTTCCTGGTCTTCTCGCATCTCCAGTAGTGCCTGATGGTGTTCTTGGTGCAGGCCCGCGAGCGATTAAATCACTTCCACAAACGGCAAACTTGGCGGTGACTGCATAACAGCAACTGCCGGGCTTCGTCCTTCCCGGGTTTCGGCACCAGTGTACCAATGTTCGAGTGAAGGAAGAATTCGGAGTCAGCGTGACTGAGGCTCGGGTAATTTATTCAATACTCTCACAAAAATAAACGTGCACTCCTGCACTTCAATTAAACATAAGTGCACAGCACTTTGGTGATTCTCTGATCCACGGTAGAAGTTCCTTTTCCCCGAGTCCTCAGCCTGTCTCTCTCTGCCACTTTCTGTCTCCCTGTGGATTTTATGGTCTCTCCACGCCAATCACTGAAACGAGAAGCAGGTTAATGTCATCTTACACTTGACCCATTTACTCACCGCTCGTATCCAACCTCTCTTTCCCACTGCAGACTCCGCTAACCATGCCCCCCTCACCACAGTTACCAAAAGGTGATTAAAGCTGCCTTAAAACTGTGTGCATGCATGCAATAGGTTATTTAAGAACATGTCTCTGAATTGGTTTTAAAAACTGTCCCAGAGCAGCCCAGCACTGTCACTGGCTTATTAGTAGAGACTTCAAGACCTGAAGTGTGTCAGAAAAGGTAAAGAAAATTGTAAGAAAATAAGATGCATGTCAGATCTGCATCACGCAGCAGCTTTTAAAGCAATAGCAGACAAATAAGCTAATAACCAGCTGCTGTGATATCTATAAATTATTAATTATTATTCCAAGAACTAAAGAAAAAAGAGTAAATCAATAACTTTTTTAGCTTTAAGAGGTTCATCTATATTTAATTTAGTGTTTGAAAACTATTCATTTTCTGTTTATTTCTGCTGAAGGAAACAGGTAGCTAAATATTCCATTTATTATAA
This sequence comes from Oxygymnocypris stewartii, assembly GCA_003573665.1. Lineage (NCBI taxonomy): Eukaryota > Metazoa > Chordata > Actinopteri > Cypriniformes > Cyprinidae > Oxygymnocypris > Oxygymnocypris stewartii. The sequence goes on along the minus strand of QVTF01014107.1, from coordinate 1,681,510 downwards.
TACATTTGTGTGAAGATTGTTCACTAAGTTCACTTAAATTAGAAGTTTCGTCTAATAAATGTTCAAATTGATAGCTCTCAATTATACTATAATGCTGAATGGCTACAGTCAATGGTTAAATATTAAGGGGAAAAACTATTTTGTGGAGAATTCAATAGTATTGAAATCAGTGATGCTTGCCTTCAATCATAAAAAAAGATGCCATGAAAGAAATAAAAAAATTATACTGTCTTTATGTTGTTTGTACATTGTACATTTGAAGATTAAATGTGAAATTATTTCAATATAAAAGTATATTTATATATATTTTTAATCTCAATAAATTAGAATGTCGTGGAAAAGTTCATTTATTTCAGTAATTCAACTCAAATTGTTAAATTCGTGTATTAAATAAATTGAATGCACACAGACTAAAGTAGTTTAAGTCTTTGGTTCTTTTAATTGTGATGATTTTGGCCATTTTGGAAATTTGTTGGCACATTTAACAAAAACCCACCAATTCACTCTCAACAAATTAGAATACTTCATAAGACAGTTAAAAAAATTTTTAGTGAATTGTTGGCCTTCTGGAAAATATGTTAATTTACTGTATATGTACTCAGTACTTGGTAAGGGTTCCTTTTTCTTTAATTACTTCCTCAATTCAGCGTGGCATGGAGGTGATCCGTGTGTGGCACTGCTGAGGTGGTATGGAAGCCCAGGTTGCTTTGACAGTGGCCTTCAGCTCATCTGCATTTTTTGGTCTCTTGTTTCTCATTTTCCTCTTGACAATACCCCATAAATTCCGACGGGGTTCAGGTCTGGTGAGTTTGCTGGCCAGTCAAGCACACCAACACCATGGTCATTTAACCAACTTGTGGTGCTTTTGGCAGTGTGGTCAGGTGCCAAATCCTGCTGAAGTCAGCATCTTTAAAAAGCTGGTCAGCAGAAGGAGTCATGAAGTGCTCCAAAATTTCTTGGTAAACGGGTGCAGTGACGTTGGTTTTCAAAAAACACAATGGACCAACACCAGCAGATGACATTGTACCCCAAATCATCACAGACTGTAAAAACTTAACACTAGATTTCAAGCAACTTGGAATTTCTTCTAGATTTCAAGCAACACTAGGAATTTCTTCTAGATTTCAAGCAACACTAGGAATTTCTTCTAGATTTCAAGCAACACTAGATTTCTTCACCCTTCCTCCAGACTCTAGGACCTTGGTTTCCAAATTAAATACAAAACTTGCTCTCATCTGAAAAGAGGACTTTGGACCACTGGGCAACAGTCCAGTTCCTCTTCTCCTTAGCCCAGGTAAGACGCCTCTGACGACAACTGTAGCCAAATTGCTTGACACGCCTCTGTGTGGTGGCTCTTGATGCCTTCGCCCCGGCCTCAGTCCATTCTTTGTGAAGTTCACCCAAATTCTTGAATTCTTGAATGTTTGTGGCTTACCCTCCTTGTGAAGGGTGTCAATGATTGTCTTCTGGACAACTGTCAGATCAGCAGTCTTCCCCGTGATTGTGTAGCCTAGTGAACCAAACTGAGAGACAATTTTGAAGGCTCAGGAAACCTTTGCAGGTGTTTTGAGTTGTATAGCTGATTGGCATGTCACCATATTCTAATTTGTTTCAAAACCTGAAATTGCATCATATGACCCTTTTTACAAATTGTCTGTTTATTAATATTTATAAAGCAGATATTATACATGCCAATATTTTAAATCGCTAACCCAAAAAAATAATTAAATTTAACAACTACCTTACGAACTATTAATAGGCAGCAAATTATGAGTTTATTGAGGCAAAAGTCATAATGGTTTGTTAATAGCGATATTTTTACCTTAAAATAAAGTGTGACCCTAATTGCAGCTGTAGTCCCTGGTAATGAAGATTTCGGGGAAATGTGTTTAGGAAACTGTAATGTATTTATTTTGGTTTTTGGTGCCTTGAAGATTCACCTAAACACAGACACAAACACCTTTATTGCTATCTCTGGGTCTGTCACACTAAAGGACATAATTGAAGTCCGGGAATAAAATACAACAGTGTGGGGATCTGATCTCATTCTTGAGGAGAATCATTTTAATTGGAACACGGGTCAGATGATCTGTTTCCCCCCAGTCCTCTTGCCTCCCCCATCCTGCTCTCTCCAGTGACGGCTGGGCCCCTGGCTGCCTGTTTAGCAAAGGCCTGCCTTGTGTGCCGCCCTAGTTTTGGTGTACAAGATTAATGGAGTACCCACCAGAGGAACCATGGTAACCTGGAATATAGCACACTACTGAGAGGGGGAAAGTAGCACTGATTGGACTGCTTGTCCAAACCAAAATTACTGCAGCGTTATGCATAGTAGCAATCTCAAACAAACCTCCCTCTGATACTAATTCACTGACTTGTGAATTGTTCACAAATTGTTGCATTCATTGCTTTGTTCTAATTCTCAATTCTCGCTCTGCTCCTACAGCGGCAAGATGCTCGCATCATTGTGGGCCTGTTTTACGAAACGGAAGCCAGGAAAGTGTTTTGTGAGGTCGGTAATCAGCCATCCAGCTAAGCATTATTAATCTTTGTCAATGTCAAAGGGGAAACATGTTGTTACTGTTCATTTTTCAATCTTGGCTCAAGTCGTTTCCTAACCGATCTTTTTCACACAACCCAACTGCAGGTCTATAAGGAGAAGCTATATGGGAAAAAGTATGTGTGGTTTCTGATTGGCTGGTATGCTGACAACTGGTTCAAGATCAAAGATCCGTCCATCAACTGCACTGTGGAGCAGATGACAGAAGCTGTAGAGGGTCATGTGACCACAGAGATAGTCATGCTCAATCCGGAGACAGTGCGAGGAGCCTCTAACCTGGTGAGTGGGCCTGAATAATCTTTAATTGTCTGATTCCTAATTATAAGAATTGCTCAGTTTGTGTCCCGTGGCTAGGCTCAGAGACCATGCCACATTTGTGTTGTGGACTTGAATGGTATCTTGTAGGGCTGCAACAACTAATTGATAAAATTGATTATTATTATTGATAATGAAAATCATCAACGACGATCCTTATTATCAATTAGTCGGGTCTACCCACAGTGCACGCCCCACTTCAGCCGGTTGTGTCAAATTACAGCACTGAATAACACATTTCTATGGACAAAATGCATCTAAAAATAGTGGAGGAAACAGAATGAGATGCTGCGGGAGAAGTATGTATCCAAGCTGCCCAAAACAAGATAATTCTTTATTTTAAGATTTAAGTTAATGCATTAGAGTAATGGCTTTCCCTGTCAGGTGCTGTGACAGATGCGTGTGCATCCTGAGCTTAAAAAACATTCAGTTTACGGTCATATCCTTATCTATAAATGTCACAAATTCACGCGAGCATTTCCATTTTTGCATAATGTTCCGTCCTGACAGTCTGTGATAAGTTTAAATCTTTACGCCGAGGCGTTGCGGCAGGCAAGTAAACACGTGTCAGAGAGGGAGACAATATTCAGCGTAAAAACATTAATTGTGCTGAAGTGGTAGAGCATTGCGTCAGCTGTGCAAAAGGTTGTGGGTTCGATTCCCAGGGAACACACATACTAATGAAAAAAAAAAAGTATAACCTGAATGCACTGTAAGTCGCTTTGGATAAAAGTGTCTGTTAAATGCATAAAATGTAAAAAATTTAAACATGTAGTGCACATATTTTATGAGAGTAGGAACTGTAAAGGGATAATAGCATGTAATTTTCTGAATATTGTGGCGGGAAGAGCAAACAACAGACACAGTGGGTGTGGCGTCAGGCCTCGCAAATGCTTTTATTGAACAGAAATAATAAAATAAAGTGTCCAAAAGGGAAAAAAATGTCCAAAATGAACAGGAGATCAAGTGTCCTCGTCATGCTGCAGTGTTCTGGGAGGGAGGGTCCAGGTAAGGGGCAGAGTCCGGCGGCTTAGGTCCGGAGCGCGAGGGACTGGTCGGCCTGGCATCCTGGCCCGATGACCGTAACACTGGTGCGGTTTCGTCCGGACCACGGGTCCAGCGGCTCACGTCTCTGGCGGGGCACAGGATACCCTCTATGCTCCCTTCCTGGACCCACAAGGACACCAGCGTGCATGCATGGGGAAGAGACCGGTCTCCCGAGGAGAGGCGCACTCTGCATTTAAACAGCGGGGGTGATGAGGCTCCATTTGGTTCAGGTGTGCTTCATCATACTCCGACTTTTATCTTAAAGTCAGTGCATCACTGCAGCTACCGTTAGAAGTCCCGGTTGCTATAGAAACATCCAGCGTTCGGAAACATGCACACTTGTCTGGTCTATCCTACAAAATAAGCTTTTTTATGCTATTTGAGCAACATTTATGAAACGGTTGTCAGATTTCAAATATAATTCGTAATAATTCATTACATTTATATAGCGCTTTTCTGGGTACTCAAAGCGCTTAACATAGAAGGGGAGGATTCTCCTCAACCACCACCAATGTGCAGCATCCACCTGGATAATGAGATGGCAGCCATATTGCACCAGAACGCCCACCACACACAAGCTTACTGGTGGAGAGGAGACAGAGGGTGAATTCCAAATGGAAGTAAGCAACCCAATGCCCTACTCCCTTCGAAGGGCAGAGCCCTTTGAAGTGAGTTCTTTGAAGGGTGTAGGGCATTACTGTCTTGTATAAGTGTTTGGATCTCCCTTGGCGAAGAGAATGACTGACCAATGTTACCTTGACAACGCTTCACGTGCATGCAGCATTCAGCGCTTCATCAGTTGTTGCAAATAAATATTTCTTATTATTATTAGTTTATTCAAATATTGTCTATTGTGTCTTATTTACTATTATACTTTTCAAACTAAACTTGCTTACACTTCCGTCTTAAATCATATTTCAATCTCTGATGAAAAATATTTAGTATTACATTAAAATAAATACAAATGTAATCAGCCTATTTTTAATACTTACGATTGTGTCGAAATCAACACCAACTTTGCTTTAAAATACATCGCAAGAGCTCCTAACTGAAGATCACATGATCACAAATGGAAATCACTTCCGTGAAGTGACCATGGCATGTTCCCTTCGCTAACTTCTAGAAGGGCCCTTCGTGAAGGGATTAAGTTGTTCACTTTCGTTTGGAACGTCCCTACAAATGGCGTTCCCTTCCCGAAGTGCCTTTCTTGGGCGCAAAACAGATGTTTGGAATTTGCCAAGAGTGATGAAGCCAATCAGCGAATGGGGGTAATTAGGAGGCCATATTGATCAGGGGCCAGTGAGCAAATTTGGCTCGGATGACGGGGTCACACCCCTACTCTTTTTCGAATGACATCCTTGGATTTTTAATGACCACAGAGAGTCAGGACCTCAGTTTAACGTCTCATCCGAAGGACGGTGCTTTTTACATTAGTGTCCCTGTCACTATACTGGGGCGTTAGCACCCACGCAGACCACAGCATGAGCACCCCCTGCTGGCCTCACTAACACCTCTTCCAGCAGCAACCTATTTTTCCCAGGAGGTCTCCCGTCCAGGTACTGACCAGCTCAACCCTGCTTAGCTTCAGTTGGCAACCAGTCTTGGGCTACAGCGTGATATGGCTGCTGATATGAAATTTAGTTGTAAGCTTGGTGACCAGTTTTGGATAATTTGATATTTCCTCATTCAAAGAGATAAGAGCTGCACTTGTATGCCTGAGAGGCGTTTCAAAGATGGCTGCCAAGTGACATGACTAGCCTTAAAGGGACTTTGATATATCATAACAGTTGGGTGAGCTTTTTTTGACTTGAGATAGTAAGCAACCACCGAGAACACGCTAGAAACCACATAGCAACTGGATTTTGATAATTAGTTCTTTGTATCAAACCTCATACAAATACTGCAAATTACCTATACATTCTGAAAATACCATAGAAACCATATAGCAGCAGACTAGCACTGTCTAAGGCCACCTTAGCAACCGCAAAACAACACAAGCAACCACTAAAAAGCTTCATAACAACATATTAACAATCACTAAGAACCTCTTATCAACCACATAGCAGCTGGGAAATGCTAATTACTACAAATTAGCTTTTACATTTCGAAAATGACATAACACTTTAAAAACCACTAAAAACACCTTAGCAACCTTAGCAAAAACCTTTATTAGTAAATATTATGTAGAATAAGTGTTTCAGCTTTTTTTTATTTTCCTTAATTTGGCTTTAGTGAATTACTGTATGTTCTGTATCTGTTGGCCATCAGCCTCCCCGCCCTCCACATGTCCTCGTCGGTCGTGGAAAAACCCATAATGACTGTCCACCAGTGTCCTGTGTGTTCCCATATGCTGCACGCTTTACAATAATATCATCCTCAGATTAGAGCGCCATACGCAAGCTTCATTCTGTTTAGATAACTAACTCTGCTTCCCCACTGGGAATGGCTCATAACCTACCATCATATCTTTATCTGTGCACGCGCTATTCTCAGATCTGAAAACCCGAAGAGTCCCGTAGGGGTCAGAGCGCTCGGGTCCAACTGCTGTCCCCCTGGGAAAGCTGGATGGACAGGTGTGAGCTCCAGGGGGTGCTGTCTGGAGCTCACCCAACTCCGGTGCTCTGTGCTGGGAATTGGCTTGACGCATATGTCCCTGCTGTTTTCCTGGATCCGGAGCAATCTGGGCACGTATCCAGACACCTATGCTTCACATTTGACGTAAAAAAATGTCATGTTGGACAGGCCAATTTGTGATAAGAAAGCCATGCTAAATTGGCTCTACATCACCATAATTTGTTCCCCTCATCCTCGCTTTACCGTCCTTCACTTTGAGGGTGTAATTTTAAGAGTTGAAATGCTTCTTGACGCTCAGTTTCTATGTGCACATGTTCTCCGCTGTTCATTTGCATCAAGCAATCACCAGATGCCCATCTGCAGCTTGGCTCATTTTCTAAAACGTACCTGTTTGAAAAGAGGAAGGTGCCTCTGCTGTTTCTATAAGGTGTGAAAAATGTTAAGGAAATCGGTTTTCATGTGCTGCCGCGATAAGAGCACGCCAACTCTATTTCTTTTCCCAGTACCCCCTTAATGACATGGAACATCTTCAGAGCGTGTGAAAGCGGGAGTTTATTTTTGGCGCTGCAGGTCCTGGTGTGTGTGAATGAAGATTTCACACCCAGCTGAAAAATACCTCCGTCTATATGATGCACTCCCACGGTGATGAACTGTACTGTAACTTACCTTGACCCCTCTCTCACTTTCTCGCCGTCAGATGTCTGGCGCTTTTTTCATTTAGGTGCTTTTTTAGTGACAGTGAAGTAATGCTTAAAATCCATCATGCATAAGGTCTTGTTAGCGGAATGAGTTTATCCTGTGTGCGTATGCTTTCATATGCATGCCAGATGATACCATACACCCTCTGTTTTGATCCAGACCTCGCAGGAGTTCCTAGCACATCTGATGTCCAAGCTGGGTGGGAAGAATCCAGAGGAAACCGGAGGGTTTCAGGAAGCTCCTCTGGCGTATGATGCAGTTTGGGCTCTGGCTCTGGCTCTCAATAAGACAGTGGGGCCTTTGAAGGCAAAAGGATGGAGATTGGAAGATTTTAATTACAATAACAAGGACATTACTGCAGAGATCTACCGAGCCCTCAACACCAGCTCATTTGAGGGGGTTTCGGTGAGTGACATAAATAAAGATTTGTTTATCTCCCAGTCATCATTATTGAAAGATATCATGTGACAATTTATATTTATATGTATTTTATGTAAGTAGTCTGTTACACTGCTATAAAGATCTCACTGACATTACATTACAAGCTATCAAAATTGTATCTTACTTTTTAGCCATATTAATAGCAACTGCACCAAATTTTTGCCCAGTTTGGGCCAATAAACTGATGTGTTTTTATTGAGTATGAGCTACATATTATCACTATATCATACTGTATAAATAAAAGCCTACTGTATCAAATCTAATGCTCAACAAAAGCACATATCCAAGCATTTCTTTTTATATTTGTTCTAAACTTTCTCATATATATATATATACATACATATTCAAACATGATTTCACGTAAATATTTACAGGGTTTCATATGTGCAGGGTCAAACTAAAATTAAAATGTAAACTAAAAATGAATTCAAAATATTGATGAATACCACAATAACATATAAATAATACTATGCTAAAATTTAAGAGAGCGATCGACACAGTAGTATAAAAATATTTCTGTTCTTTCTCAGGGTCATGTGGTGTTTGACGCCCAGGGTTCCAGAATGGCATGGACACTAATCGAACAGCTGCAAGGTGAGCAAAACAAAAGTAATTGTATTATTTATTTCCCCCTGAAAACTGCGCCGTACATATATAATAAAGTGTAAGTGAGAGTGAGTGTGGACAGCAGGTGTAGCATGTATACATGGTTGCTTCTGCTCAATTCTAAAATGATGAACGTCTCTGCGATCAGTGTTCTTGTCTACATTTGGAGAGTAGCACAGGTGTCAGGTAAAGCACTGTTTTTCCTGGGTTCAAAAGCTCCAGAGCTGTAATCATTTTGCCAAAGCAAGAGAAACAACTCTTACATTTTTATATATATGTTTTAGCCCAGTATCTTTTTTCACAGCTCTCGTGCACTCTTAAAAATGAAGAGAAAAAAAATGACATGTGTATGAAAACTTAATACAATTCATTGAATATTTTAGTAGACATGGTGGTTCAGAAGAAGCCACTCTCGTATCCATACTAAATTTGATTTTTTTTAAACCCATTCATTTGTGTCTGTTTTTCTTTTTAAGGTAAATCATTTTGGGACATAGGTTTTGAAAAAAAAAAAAAATTACATATGAATATCTATGCGTAAAGTTGCACTTAGTATATTTGTATTTTATTTTGATTTTCGTTGGCCGATATGACATTGGTTTTGAATTTATTACACACCAGATGCAGTGCTACACAAAAGAAAAAGGTTTCTGATGCCATCATTGGAAGGTGTATTTCTCACATTCAAAAGAGTCAAATAATGGGGTAAACTGTGATATAGTGAATAGTATTCAGTTGTTTATGTTATCTTAACATGGCACAACTCTTTAAAACTGTTTCTAGTTGACTTAAATGACTGGAGTTAGGGCTGCTCAATTCATCGAATGCGATGGTCATGCGCTTCATGTCAGTAAAGCCGGTTCTGTAATCAGTAGTAAATCTCCATGACATGCTTTCAGATAGAGCAGCATTTAATACATTAGGCCGTAGTTCACTGAAAAGCTACGCAATATCGTGTTCATAATTGCAGACGATATAATCGCACAATTTTGAAATCGAAGAAAGCGTTCTGCGATAATGTCAGCTGTTTGCGTAGCTTCTCTGTGCGCTACAGCTCTGTGTATAAACAAATGCTGCTCCATTTGAAAGCACGTGCAAATAATACCACATTTAATAACATGTCGATTAGCATTGAATTATTATATACTTTATTATAATAATAAGAAGAGGAACTCAGATAAACCATATATTGCCGTAGTCATGTGTTTATTAGTCATGTTGAATCAATGAAAGCAGTTAAATCTTCTGTTTATTCAGCTGCAGTGGAACTTCTTCTGCGTGGTGTATTTGGAGTTTCAGCACTAGAGCGCCCTCTGTCCTTCGGATGGAGATTTACTGCTGATCACAGAACCGAGCTTCACTGACAAGATGCGCATGACACTCGCAGCTTTTGCCTAATCGCGATTGCGATTTCATTTCGATTAATCAAGCAGCCCTTACTGCCTGTATAATTGTAACCATACTTTTCAAAAGAGCCATGTATTTATTTGGATATAAATGGTTTAAAGTAGAGAAATGCACACTTAGCACAATAAGAATTCAAAACAGAGTAAAAAGTGAGATGCAATAGTTTTCTCTGGAAAGATACCTGCTTCAATGTACTTATGGCAGAAGTCGCTGCTTGTAGGTGTTTTAAGTCTACCTGTGCTCTACATTAGCACATCTTTGCTTTATATTCCACACAGAACTCTTGACTGTGTTTTTTTCTGCATGTACAGTCTGTTTCAAGTCCCCCCACACCACTTCTGTGAGGTTGAGATCTTGGATTTTAATCGATAGCCCAGCATTTTGTCTTTTTTGTGTTTTTGCTTGAAGGGTTTGAGTCATTTTATTGCAAGTTCTGCTTTGTACATGTCTATATTTCAGCTTTAGCTTTTTGTTAGAGTGTCTCACGTGGTTTAGTCCTCTGGTACAATGTGGGATTCATGTTTACCCTATGATGCCAAGCTGACGACAGGGCCTGAGGCATAAAGTAACCTCAAACCAATAAAGCTTCCACCAGCACGCTTTACAGTTGCTGCGGGGGTCTTTTTTATCAAAGCAGTCAAAGCACTTTTTGGTCTGGCATTGTGACCAATCGGCTCTACCTTTGTCTCATCTGTCTAGGACATATTTTCCCATTAGTTCTGATTCATATCTGTTTGTAGACCTGTATAAAAAAGTAAAAAACGAAATTGCTTACCTGCACAAGTAATCAGGACCTTTACTATGATATTAAAATTGAGTTTCTGAGGAAACTGCCGCAGGCTTACAAGGCAACTTAAATATTGATTTCAGTTTACAACTTTTTTATTTGTTTTTAATAAAGTTAGATTGATTTAATTAAAAATTAGGGCTGGCTCGATACCACTTTTTCAGAACCGATACCAATCTGATACCAACATTTCTGAGTATCTGCCGATACCGATATCGATCCGATACCTGGGCAGTTTTTTTTTTTAATTTTTGTATAATTTCTATGTCTCAGTGTGTGTTGACCTGCTCATCACTCTTTTGTGTTTTACACACAATCTACTAAATATAGACAACTTTACTGTAAAGAAAAACAACAAATGAATGGATATGTAATTATAATCTATGACAAAAATACCTTTATAAACTAGGTTCGTGGATAATTCAATAAAAAAAGTTACTCTAGAAAAATCATGAGTGCACAATAATTTTATAAAATCTAAAATTAGTGGGGGAAAAATTTTGGGGAACAAAGAAAAGTGAATAAGTGTAGGACTAAATCTGGTAAAAAGATATATATATATATATTGCTCTTTGTATTGTTGTAAAATACATTCATGGAAAACAAGTAATATATTTATATAGAAATATATATGCTGTAAAATTCAAATACATTTATTTTAAACGTACTGCACAGTAATGAGGCAGCACCATATAACAGATGAGACGAACAAGAAAGGCTATTAATAATCTTTCAGTGCACAAAAATATAATACGAAAGGCTCTAATACAGAGTGGCATTAAGCACTTATGAGCATCCCGTGCGCAGAATGATGCGCTTGAAGCAACACTGAGTCACAGCGGGCCGGCACAACACTCCGGAGTCCGCATAGAGAAGTTCAAAGCACAAAGGAAGAGATATGCGCAGAGTGTGTTTACATTAACTTGACTTAAATATTCATCTGTACCTCACATTTAATTATGAAACGGCTTCAGAACACTTGAAATCTAGTGCACGAAAACGTTATGCTGTTTTATAATGTGTTTGTGGCTTTTGTGGGGCTTAACGGTAATACAATATTAGCTATGCAGAATTTGGATCGGTCTCGTCAGACCGATACCCCGATCCAGCAGAAAATGGCAGTATCGAAGCGATAACGATCCTGAATATTGGATCGGCGCACCCCTAATATTATATTATTAATAATAAACTTTAATAATAATAATATGACAAATTTTAAGTAATCCTTCAGCCCTCTTTTTGCTGAAGGCTGCCACAAGAAAATATTTAATCTAAACAAATTTGTATTTCTAATTTGAAATTGCGTCATGTTGAAACATTGGGAATTTATAAATAATTCTATACTCCTTACGATGCTATTTTTATTATTTCCCCCAACCGCCTAGCCTCATGCACAGAAATGGGATATCAAAGAAGGAATACATATATTCTGCCTTCAAAAGCCAAACAGATGAAAACATCTTAGTCGATGGTATGTTATGCAAAAATTGGATTCAGACGAATGGCTGCCTTCTTACCTCTGTGTAGGCAGCATTTTAGGCTGCGATTTACCGCATTCCTGTGTGTGCAGGTCTGATGGTGAGGTTAAAAGAAGTCAATTAATTAATACATTTCAACATATGGTTTTAAACTGAAACATGAGCACTAAAAGTGGTAAGACTTTATTTTAAGGACCAGTTCTCACTGTTAACTAGTTTCTTATTAGCATGCATATTACTAGCATATTGGCTGTTTATTAGTACTTATAAATCACATATGAATGCCTTATTCTACATTACCATGTTTTATATCCCAAAACCCGACCCAATACCTAAACTTAACAACTACCATACTATTTAAGGATTAGTTCATATCCAGATTAAACATTTCCTGATAATTTTTTTTACCCCCATGTCATCCAAGATGTTGGAGTATGTCTTTCTTTCTTCAGTCGAAAATAAATTAAGGTTTTTGAGGAAAACATTCCAGGATTTTTCTCCATATAGGTGACTTAAACAGAGACCAACGGATTGAAGGTCCAAATTACAGTTTCAATGCAGCTTTAAAGGGCTCTACATGATCTATTCAGGTCTTATCTAGCAAAATTATCGTCCATTTTGTCAAAAAACTAAAAGAGAACAATTGATATACTTTAACCACGAATGTGGTCTTCTTGCACTAGCTCGACCTCACGCATTGCATAATCACATTGAAAAGGTAACACGTGACGTAAGCAGAAGTACCGACCCAGTGTTTACAAAGCGAACATGCAAAGAAAGTCAAATGCCCTTTACAAAAAAAATACGTTGTTGGACGATTCTGAAGTTGGAAGAGACAATTTGTACACAAACAAAGAACCAACCACGTGTGACTTTTTTGATTACTCAATGCATGAAGTCGCGCATGGCAGAGCTAGTGCAAGATGAGCATTTGTGGTTAAAACGTTTTAAAGTACGTTTTTAGAAAATGACCAATCGTTTTGCTAGATCCTCAGCTGGGATCGTGTAGAGCCCTTTGAAGGTGCACTGAAAGTGCAGTTTGAACCTTAAACCTGTTGGCTCCCATTAAAGTCCACTATATGGAGAGATTTGTTTTCAACTGACGAAAGAAAAACATGAACGTCTTGGATGACATGGGAGTGAGTCATCAAGGACATTTTATTCTTGAAGAGAACTACTTCTTTATTAAGCAGAAAAAATAAGAGTTTATTGAGGGAAAACTCATAGTTAATAGTGAATATGTGTTCCCTAATCTAAAGTGTTACCATAAAAGCATTAAATGACATCTGTATGAATCCAGTTTCCTTAGGATGTGCCCTCATGCATGAAACTAGTCAGTAGCACTGCTGATGTTGGGCATATAAACTCTATATAAAGTCCAAGAGTTCACAATGCATGGTGGAGGAAAACCTGCACCAGGTTCAAATATCTCCATAAACCTCTGATAGAGTCATGTCAGTGTATAAGTGTAAAAGATTGATGTTATTAAAGGTTCACAGGAGCACAGTGACCTACATTATTGCTCAAAGAAAGGTTCTGAAGTTGCTACAACTCTTCATGAATATGGCAGATTGGGCTTTTGGCCTAGTTTGGCAAAGGTTAACAAGAATCCAAGGCCTCATCACAGATGTTTAGAGCTTCTGTGAAGATGTCAGTGTTGTGGGATTGAATGGATTGCAACGTAAGAATGACCGGTTTCAAAACCGTCTTTTGAAAAGAAACATTTATACAACCAGCATCTGGAATACTAATGGAAGCCACATATTCCATGCAGGTTATTTTTAGATTTAAATATTCCATTAGAACTTTCAGACATGGTGACAGGGTTATCAGTCCCTTCATTTGCTTGTTAACCTCCTCGAGTGATAAGTGCATTGTGACTGCAACCTCAGCTGTTGCATACAGATGGGATCCTTTTCTCTCTCCTGTTGTTTGTTTTCGGTCTTTGTATTGGCATCGTTTCAGAAGCTGTCTTTTTGATCAGTGTGCCTGTGTTCCCATGTTCAATCTGTCACATTTCTTTGTGTTTCTGCCGGTGCCCAGATCCTACGTCAATCCTTTTTTGTTTGGCACATTAAAAAACTAGGAAAATATGATAATAAGAAAAAGGAATACTGAAGAAAATATGAATAGTTGCCCCTCCAGAACTCACTGCCATTCTGCTTCAGTGTTGTAGTAGTCATTACAGTGCGACTGCTAAGGCGTTGTTGTGCCGTTGCTAAGGTGTTTTGTGGGATTTATAGGTGATTTATTCCACCATAATGTAAGACTTGATGTAATGCTTGCCCATCAAAAGTCACCTTCACAATGCTAGGGTGACGTGGGTGGTGTTCAGGGTGTTATGTTTTTGCTAGGTGTTTGCTAGAGCATTGATGTGTTGTTGTATACTAGTCCAAGTAAAAAAGAGTCCAGCAAACCTGAGCCCGCAACATTACTTCCAGTGTGCTAAATTAATACATCATTGGAAAGCTTATTTATTCAGGTTTCAGATGATGTATACATCTTAATTTTGAAATATGTATGACTGGTTTTGTGGTCCAAGGTCACATACATCATCTGAATAAATAAGCTAAATAAATAAGATTTCTATTGATGTATGGTTTGTTGGGATCTGACAATATTTGGCCGAGATGCAATTATTTGAAGATCTGGAATCTGAGGGTGCAAAGAAATCTAAATATTGAGAAAATCACCTTTAAAGTTGTCCAAATTAAGTTCTTAGCAATGCTTCTTACTAATCAAAAATGAAGTTTTTATATATTTACGGTAATAAATGTCCAATATATCTTCATGGAACATGATATTTACCTAATGTCCTAATGATTTTTGGCATAAAAGAAAAATCTATCATTTTGACCCATACAATGTGTTTTTGGCTATTGCTACAAATATACCCCAGCGACTTTAGACTGGATTTGTGGTCCAGGGTCACATATGTTTGATTTGCAATGCTCAGGTGAAATGCTATATTAATACTACAAATCTGCGGAAGCATTTTACATCACGCATAAGGAGCCACGATTTCCGCAGTTTTGTTTACTACATACTTACTAATGCGCAGATGATGCTTGTGGTGTTTTCAGCCTCTGGAAAATGCGAATATCATCTCCAGCTGCTCTGAGAGTCACTTTATTAGCATTTTACTGTTTAATTTGAGAAAACTACCGACATATCATAACACAGTCACAGCAGCTGCAAGTTCTTTACGGCAACCATCAAAAATAAAAGTTTAGTTTAACGTGAAGAAACTGTGACAGAAATATATTACTACTGTGCAGTCTTAAGACTCCATGCAATAACAATACTACTACTACTAATTATAATAATAAATATCAGTAAAAATTTAATTTTAAAGGATTTAAATGAGCACTTTTGTTTTCTTTTTAATTTTAACAGTAAAACTCTGTTGTGCAGTACTTTGTTTGCCCAAAAATAAAAGGGTTTAATTTTCATTTGATTAGGATAAATTAAATTAATATTTTATCCATTCATTTGATTACCAGACAAATTAAGAAAAACATTTATAGGGCTCTATTATTGTTTAAAAGGTAGGACTGTAGAAAAAAAGAGAAAAGTTTTCAAATACAGGTCTGTGGTTGTTCTTAATTTATTTTTATTAATTTACAATTTTTAAACTAAAATGATTTTTTAGAAATATCAATAACATTTGTATTAAAATAAAATTCACTGAATGTAATAAAAAGTCGAGAATCGAATCGAGAGCTTACAAATCGGAATCGAGTCGAATCAGGACATCTGAATTGATACCCTGACTAGTAGCTGGTTGCTAGGGTGTTGCTGTGTTGTTGCTTTAGTTTACTAGATGCTCAAATTATGATGAGAAGAAATAATAGTGATGTTCGCCTAAGAGAGCACCACTTGAAAAAGGGATTTTGTTGGGTTTATTAGTGTTGTGAATGTTGAGTACGTTGCTGGATGACATTATTTTCAGAATGAAACCGTAGGAAGATCTATAGCCAGAGACCAAAGCGAGCTAAGCGGATACAATCTAAATGGTGGAAATTACAGTCTTTTAGGTGTTTCTTCTAATGTCTGGATCATACAGCGCTTCCGGAGCCTTTCTTTCTTCGTCTATCTCTTTTGCCTCTTTTTCAAGTCTCCCCAGGGAAAGCCCAAGCTGACTGGAGTAATTATGATAAATGATCACCTGATAATTATAATGGTTCTCACTTAAGTTAATTTCTCGTTGTGTTTGGGAGTGGAGGCCCTCAGAGCCCTGCACAGATCGCCAGTGTGTGTTTAAGAAAGAGAGGGAGGGCGTGCATTAAAGAAAACAGAGAATTGGAGCAGGAGGGAGAAAACGTAACAGAAGATAAATTCCTCTGTCTTACGGTCCTCGCTTGAGCATTGCTGATACGGTGCTATGCAATTACAGCGCTCTCTATA
This sequence comes from Oxygymnocypris stewartii, assembly GCA_003573665.1. Taxonomy (NCBI): domain Eukaryota; kingdom Metazoa; phylum Chordata; class Actinopteri; order Cypriniformes; family Cyprinidae; genus Oxygymnocypris; species Oxygymnocypris stewartii. Next base: position 1,665,192 of record QVTF01014107.1, on the reverse strand, counting down.
CAGCTGATTTTAAGGGAGAGCGACCCTACTTTGCATTCTCATCAAAAGCTCTGCAGCAGATACGCCTGCTGGAATATAAGGATTGATGATAGATCGGTTTTCAGTCTGTTTGTCTAATCCAAGTGTTGTTTGGTCTCTAAAGGCTGACCTAAATCTGATCCAGCCTCACCGTATTGATTTACAGCAATGTGTAGACATTTCTCTTTCCTTTGTTCCTCCCCTCAAACTCTCCGTTTACTTGTTTTCCACTTTCCTGCATCTATGAATGTCAATGTGAAATCAAAATGTACCGGTTACTTTTGTAAAACATATTCCTGGTCTTTTTGTAAATGAATAAAATATGTAACCTTTTCCACATCTGAATGATTTTCTTTTTTTGTTTGTTTTAGTTCACCTAAGCAGTGCAGACTAGTTAATGTTAACCAGCAGCCAAATCATTTAGTCATTACTTTAGGCTACTACTGGCAACCTAGATTTTTTTTAAAGCCTTGCCGATTTAATGCTCATTACTTTGAATGTTAGAAAAAGTTAAATATGGTAAAGAGAAGCCCAAATGTACAAAGGATTACATTCCCCCCAGAAAACTGTATTTCAGTGCTTTTGCGAGAGAACATAACGCTTTTTGGCGGAGGTGCAATACTTTTGCCAAAAACCTCAAACAATCTTGGGGAAACACACTACTTTTTTAGAAAAATATTTTTTTCTCCCATTTCATTTTTTCCCCCGTTACCATGTCCCTGTACAAATGTGCTTGTTTGATGCTTGAGAACAAACCCCATTGGTCTTGTACTTCAAGCACCCACATTAACATTTCCGTTTACCATATACGATGTGGTCTACATGTCAATCAAAAGCATAAATGAAACCTGTTCATTATATAAAGTGATTGTGTATCTTCAATTTGCAATTTTAATGTTTTAGTTGGATGGACTATCAATTATTGAGACAATATTAAAAACGTCTTTATTTGTGTTCTGAATATGAATATTATTAAAGTCTTACAGGTTTTGAATGATGATAAAATGTTTTAGGGTGAACTTGGCAACACAAGTAAACTGTTCACGTTTGCATGATGTTTCGGAATGATTAAAGCGTTTTCTTAAGTGCATGTTAACGGGGTCACCCTGCACTCCCACTGGTAGTCGCTACTTTGCATCTCTGCTAATTTGCATACAGCTGAATTCCCAGTGGATAAAATTAAGTCAATAACATTTTTTCCCTCCTTAAATATCCTGTCTCAAAAACATGTCACATTATAGAGGAAAAATGTTTTTTGAATGCCATTTGATGTTGACTCAAAAATCTGAATTGCACTTCTCTCCCTTTCTCTCGGCAGGAGGAAGCTACAAGAAGATTGGATACTACGATATGACCAAAGGCAATCTCTCTTGGTATGGGAATGACAGGTGGATAGGTGAGGACACATTTGTCTCTCTCATCTCCCATATATGCTCTTGTTTATCACTGTCTCAAGCACTTTTAAACATCCTCTCACACAATCACTCACATTACTACTCTCTTCACTCATCTGCATCTCTTCCAGTGTCACAGCTGCACGCTATAAGCCCCGCCCCCAAAACAAAGAGAACCGCAGACGACAGACTGCTGCGGGGCGTTAATCAATCAGTCAGTCAAATTCTGTTTAGCATTCTGTCCATGAGGGCAGCTGCGCTACAGGAGCTCTGCACGGCTCAACAAAAAAGACAAATGAATGCCATTAGAAAACTGCCAGGAGTTAATTCCAATCATAAACTGAGCAAGCGCACTGATAAAAATTGCGTGTCATATACAATGAGTGATCGTTTCATTTAATCTTTGATATTGTATTTGATGACCAGTTCATGCTCAGTGTTGCTGATGGTGCACTGAGAAGATGCCAACTGACAGCTGAAAACAACACAAATCAGAAACGGCCCGGGCTGTTCCACGGCTGCCTCCCAGCACATGCTAACCTTGACTGGACAAGCACGAATCGTCCAATCAGCACAGACATCACGATGTGCCTCAGCTGATTGTCATTGCCTGTTATTTAAATCCTCACATGCTCTGAACAGAACTTACGGTTTTGAATAGTATCCTTGAGCTTTGTGATAGCAGCCTGGTTTATAATATTGGCAGTGTGACGCCACGTCACCGTGCTCATTATGTGACCATTTCTATGCCTAGACATTTCCCTAGATGTGCTCTTGGTGGGCTTATGCTGTTTTGAACTTGCTTATTAGCTTATTAAAAACTCAGCCAAGCAGCGAGCTCCATGACCATTTGTAGCACGTCGGCATTGCGAAATGTGCTAATTGCGTTTAAACTAGGGCTGTCAACCGATTAAAATATTTAATCGCGATTAATCGCTTGATTGTCATGAGTTAACAGATTTGTATTTGTTCTAAATGTACCTTAAATTAATACTTTTCAAGTTTTGAATACTCTAATCAACATGGGCATGGACACATATGGATGCTTCATGCAAATGTGTGTTTATTATTATTGAAACCATAGTCAACATAGAGCATGAAGACTAGACATGTTTCAAAGGTCAGATGTTTTTCAAAGAACTTGTTCATGTCTATTAGACACATGAAAAAATAAATACCGGGTTCCCATTATTTCTCTTTCTTTGCACTGAGCAATTTACTGACACAAACCTGTTTACATTTTTGCAGGACATGGCAGCTCACTTCTTCTGAACATGCAAAATGTACATAGCCAATATTTATTATTACATTTGTTTCCCTCTCTGTGCCCACATACTGTATTTTGATGCAGATAAATTCTCAATAAAACTGTTTTCATTGATATATTTTACTGTTTCTGTTGTCAGACAACGGAATGAATATGAAATAGTGATTTACACGCGATTTATTGACTAAATAACCAGCTCTCCTTTACCAGATGTTAATATGCACAAAAAATCCTATTAATCGAGCCGTCGTTTTATGAAATCAAATACACATAAGATAATGACAATAGCTGTGCTGTGATTTCGGCTATTCTTGCATCATGTAAAAATAGAGAAGCAAGCAAAATATTATATGTGTTTAACTGAATTAAAGCGCTGCTCTTTTCTGCCGTGCGCTGAACAGAAACTGAACAGACGTAGAGAGTGAGCGAGAGAGAGATGTGTGTGCGCACGCTGTGAAAGCAAGACCTCGCGTTCGGGCGGCAGTACTGGGCGATTCTCAGAGACTAAATAAGGTTTGGGCACTTTTTTAGGGGAAAAAATTGCTAAAGGGGTCTGCAATGTTGCTAAGTTGGCAACACTGTTCATCTCCATTTCTCCAACTATGGGTTGGGCCACGGGTCAAACAGAAAATACGTGCTGCGTTAATCGTGTGTTAATAAAATTAGTGCCCTTAAAATTAATTTGCGTTAACGCGTCATTTACGAGTTAACTTTGACAGCACTAATTTAAACACAAGCCGCTCCGGGGGAACCTGTTTTTAATTTATTTACCCAGTTTGCAACTGGGAATAGTGCCCACAGCATTTTTTTGTATACCCCAGGTGGCTTGCAGAGTCTGGTACCTTTAACTTTTGCATTAGTTGTCTATGATAGATCTCTTTGGAGGTCCTCGCTTTAACAGCATACCCTTGACTGTGCCAGACTGCTGGTCCCACCGAGGCGAAAGGTCACCGTTTGATCGTGACGAGGTGAACAGGAATGCCAGATCATCAGAAATAGAAGATGTTAGACAGATGAACCTTAAGGTGCAAGTGCCTCCTATCACCACCCAACTTTTCACCTTGCCACAATGGTCACTGACCCTCCCGGATTGCATATTCCAGAGAGACGGCAGTGTGTAGAGCTAAAAATATTCAGTGCTGAAATAAAGGCCTTTTGAAGGAGGGGGTGACTTTGCTCCAGATTGGATGACACGTGTTGACCAATCGTCGCTCGTCAGGATATTCTCCCTCTCGTTCATACCCACTGCAAATTGAAGGTTATTTTCCTTTATCTCCCAGCTGAGTGGGAACGATTTTGTTGGAATCTTTGTTCAATTGTTTCTCGCTGTTACCATCCACTTCACTGGCCTCGCTCGTTCTCTCTCGCTCTCCCCGGTCGCCCCTGACAACCACTGCATCTGCGCCTTGTTCTCTCATCACTGGGTCTTTGTTGTTATGGCAACATACTGTCCCGATTCCACCATCAAGGACAGGGAGAGGTATTAAACAGCATGAGCTCTCTAGCCCGATGGATGCACACACTTTTACTATCACGTTCATTGTGGACCTGAATTGCATTAAAGACACACTAAAATCAATATTTGACTGTATTTACTTTGTTAAAGGGATAGTTGCTCCAGTTGTTTTTGTTCCAAACCTGTATGCATTTCTTTCTTCTTTGAACAAAGAAAGAACACATATTTTGAAGAATGTTGGTAACCAAACAGTTAAAGGTAGCCATTGACTTCCATAGTAGTAAAGAGATTGTAGGGGGACAAAAATACTATGGAATCAATAGCTACCATCAACTGTTTGGTTACCCATATTATTCAAAATATCCTTCTTTTATATTCAACAGAAGAAATAAACTCAAACGGGTTTGGAATAACTTGAGGATAAGTGAATGATGACAGAATTTACATTTTTGGGCGAACTATGCCTACAAATTTAAATTCTGTCATTAATTACTCACCCTCATGTCGTTCCAAACCTGTAAAAAATGTATTCATCTTCAGAACACAAATTAAGATATCTTTGATGAAATCCGAGAGATTTCTGACCCTGCATAGGCAACAACGCAACTGACACATTCAAGGCCCAGAAAGTTAGTAAGGACATCGTTCAAATAATCCATGTGACATCAGTGCTTCAACCGTAATTATATGAAGCTACAAGAATACAACTCTTGTGAACGCGCGTCGAAAGAAATTGTTGAGTAATGTCGTTTTGCATACAAAAAGTATTCTCGTAGCTTCATAAAATTAAAGTTGAACCACTGATGTCACATGGTGTCAGTCTTCCTCTTCCTTGTGTTTCCACACCCATATATGGTCCTTCCTGTTTCCTGTCATTAGTTCATTAATCCCCGTCTGTGTTTGATTACTCCTCACCTGTTGCTGTTTCCCCTGGTTACGTTATGTGTTTATAAGCCCTGAGTTTCCCCTGAGTCTTTGTCCGTTTACTCGTCTATTACGTTGTGTTGCCTGTATTGAGTTCAGTAAAAGCTATTCATCTTACCTGAAGTCTCCGGTGTCCTTCCTACACGACACGACTGTGACACATGGATTATTTTAACGATGTCCTTACTACCTTTCTGTGCCTTGAACATGGTATACTTTGCTGTTTATGCAGGGTCAGAAAGCTCTCAGATTTGTTCCTTTGGAACAAGATGAGCGTGAAGTAATTAATGACAGAATTGTCATTTTTGGGTGAACTATCCCTTTAATGCACATTACTTCTGCTTAGCTTATCAGTGCGTGTAAACAAGTTTTCATAATAACAATAATAGTGCACCGTCTCTGAAATTAGTTCATTTCATTTCATTCATTTCATTCTTTTTGGCTGACATCAACATCCCCAGCTACATTTTACAATCGAATCAATTCCAAATTAGATTCAAATCAAGTTTCACTCAGAAATATTTCACTTTATGGAAGTAAATGGGTTTCCAACCACATTTCATGTATAATCGACACCCGACCGACTGCTAATGTCTATGAATTGTGTTATCCGAGTAAATGCGTTTGCTCAGTTCCTCAAAGAGTTCATTTTAACACCATAGCAACACTGCAACGTTAAACACCATAGCAACCACTTTCTATTTCCACAAACCACTTAAACTCATGTGTCATGCCATATCACATCCTGGGTCTGTCTGTTAAGATTGTTCCAGCATCAGTGCAGCTCCACACTGTTTCCCATCATCCCAGGATCCATCTGTTGGTCGTCTTGTGCCCTGAGTGGTCGCATACGGTTTGATCTCCCACTCTCCTTAAATCAATATCAGTGAGATCCACGAGGGAGATGGCCTTACGTGAACTTCTAATTAAGACTGACAGTCACTGCACATATCAGATGCTCTGGTGAGGGGTTCTGGTGGGACCGCATGGGCAATATGAGTCCTGGAGCTGGGCTTTATCAAAACGATCAGCTCTAGAGATAGATGTAACAAGCCGTGTGTTCCTCAGCCAATTTGTCACTTGCAAAAGTACGTGACACCAGTTCATGTCTTTTGTGCTGCCCACCCATTTAAGGAAGCTGACCACGATGCACCCTGTTGTCCTTTGTTGTTGCCAATTGGCCAGCCGATTACCCATCTGGAGGCAGTGAAACAGTCTGCGATGGTATCGCTTCACAGAGACCAGGGGGGAGCTTTAGTCAAATGGCAGTGAGGTGAAATTCGATAGCTATCGCTCTCTCAGCAGACTCTGAAATGCAGCCAGTTTATCAAGAGAGAGAAAGAGAGGCAGAGTGGGAGATAAAGTGACTCATTTGTGGCTCTGAAAACAGAGGTTCAGAGCTGCTCTTATTTTCCTTATTTTGTTCAGTTGTTTCAGTATTCAAATATACATGATTATTGTAAAATGAAGAAAAAAAGAAAAAAGTTTAACTTTTTTTAGTATTTTTTATATACTATTGTTTGTGTTTTTACTGTACTACTTGTGTTTTTACTATACAATTGTTTGTGTAATTTATGTGCAAAATGTATGCCTCAGATTCGATCGTCACCCGTGCAAAATTTCCAGATATTTTGGATATTTTGAAAAACCTTAAATTTGCAAACTAGTCCAAGGTGTTTCACCCAATCGGAACCAAACCAGTGCCAAAATATTATTAGTGAATATCAATAATTTAAAAAAAAGGTTTTACTTTAAACTCATGGTCACAGCGGGACACCAGAATGTTCATAAGGTGCGGAGTAGGGATGCAATGTTACCATTTTTTCAGATCCAATCCGATACCAGCGCAGTTTTTTTTTATCAATGTTGAATTTCTATACTTCTGTGTTGACCTGATCGTTACTTTTTTGTGAACGAAAAATAACAAATGGAAAAATATATAATCATAATCTATGACAAAAATACTATTATAGGTACTTTATTTTAAGGTATCTTTGTTACAGTGTACCTATACATTTACTTTCTGAGTAATACTAATTAACTACATGTACTTACTATATGGTTAGGGTTTGGTCTAAGGTTACTTGCATGTAATTATGCATAATGTATTATTATTATTATAGTTAGTACATGTAACATGTGTAACAAAGACACCTTATAACAATAAAGTGTTACCTTTTTATAAACTAGGTTAGTGGATAATTTAGCAGCAAAAGTTATTCTAGAAAAATCATGAGGGCACAATTTTATCAAACATTTAGTGAAATAACATTATTTAGTGGGGAACAAGTAAAAGTGAATAAGTGTAGGGCTAAATCTAGTAAAATGTTACACATTGCTCTTTGTATTGTTGTAAAATACATATAAACTATAAAATGAACATATGATATATAGGAGTCCTATATATATCTCATATGTTGCTGCCTCCATTACCGTGCTATACATTAGATTATTAGCCTTTCTTGTTCTGTCACAGGACAGAAAAAGAAACACTATTGATAATATTTCATTGCGCAAAAATTATAATACGAAAAGCTCCAATACAAAGCGCTTATGTGCATCCCGTGCACAGAATGATGTGCTTGAAGCCGCATGGAGTCACAGTGCGCAAGATAGAAAAGTTCAAAGCACAAAGGAAGATAGGAATAGATATTGATGCGTAGTTTATTAAATCTTTGCGATTAGTTTATTTAGCCTTTTCTTTTAACATTTTACATTTCAGCTACTGTGCGCTCTTGGAGAGAGTTTCGTCGTCTCGTCTGACCGATACCGATCCGGCAAAAAATAAAAATGCTATAACTATGCACCTTTTTGACTCCACAATTGGTATGCCGTGTCTTTGTCCAAAGTGCCACTAGAGCCTATGAGGAAATTTGTGTATCTCAAAAAACTTTTGGCCACCATTGACCAACTCGTTGGGCTTGTTTGACTCATGGGCCTAGAGGTCTATAAGAATTTTGAAAGAAATTACAATACTTATATCATCTGATAGATGTCTAACAAATCCTTCATTAAATATTATTGATTATTAAACCTTTTTTTACATAGGTTTTTCACTCAACCTCAGTATAAGCACTGCAGCACAATTCTCTGGACTGTCTAGGTCAATAAAAAACATTACTTTACCTTTTGGGTAGCTATAATGGAGTAATTTCTAAAAAGCGGTGTCCAAATATACCCAAAAGCCTAAAAATCCTAAACAAAAACTCACAAAACTTCACAAAACTAGGTGAGCACATGCGATAGATGATTCTAAACAAGCACGCAACGTTGTATGGAGATCGGACCATAGGCGGTGGTATAGCAGTCATAAACATAAAATATATATATATATATATATATATAGTTAGTTAACCATAACAACACTGATCTTAGAAATTCCTATATATGCTTTTTTATATGTATTATTTGAAATAAGCTTTTTTATATTTTCGGTTTACATTTCAGTTTTAGTGTAGGTTTTTTGTAATGTTGTTATGTGCTTTTGTAATTTTTAATATGTTTTATATTTATTTTTATTTGATGCTATTTTTACATTAACAAAAAATATCTTAATATCTATAAAATATAAAATTATATTTTATAATTTTATTTTATATAAAAATAATAAATAGTTACATTTATATAGCGCTTTTCTAGGCACTCAAAGCACTTTACATAGTAAGGAGGATATCTCCTCATCCACCACCAGTGTGCAGCATCCACCTGGATGATGTGTCAGAACGCCCACCACACACCAGCTTATTGGTGGAGAGGAGACAGTGATGAAGCCAATCAGTGTATGGGGATGATTAGGAGGCTGTGATGGTCAGAGGCCAATGGGTAAATTTGGCCAGGATGCCATGGTTACACTCCTACTCTTTTTCGAAGGACATCCTGGGATTTTTAATGACCACAGAGAGTCAGGACCTCGGTCTAACGTCTCATCCGAAGGACGGTGCTTTTTACAGTATAGTGTCCCCATCACTACACTAGGGCGTTAGGACCCACACAGACCACAGGGTGAGCACCCCCTGCTGGTCTCACTAACACCTCTTCCAGCAGCAACCTAGTTTTCTCAGGAAGTCTCCCATCCAGATACTGACCTGCTCAACACTGCTTAGCTTCAGTTGGCAACTAGTCTTGGGCTACAGGGTGATATGGCTGCTGGCAAATATCCATGCTTTGGTCCCTTTCCCCATCCTGCTTTCCCTAATAATTTCTTCCAAAAGCCCTTGTTTAGAAAGACTAAATAGCTATAACCTCTAATAATGTTTTTAATGTTATTCATGAAAGTATTGCCAAATGAATTCAATGTTATACTGTATAAAATAATCGAATACTAAAAATCCTAATTTCTCTCTCCAGGCTCTGGTCCACCTGCTGACCAGACGGTGGTGATTCAGAAGTTCAGATATCTGTCACAAAAACTCTTCATCTCTGTGTCTGTTTTTGCTGGCTTGGGCATTTTAATGGGCATCATTTGCCTCACCTTTAACATCTACAACAGCAACGTCAGGTATGTTTAGTTGTGGATGGGAATGTACGCTCCTGCCTGCGGGCGTGTGTTCATTTATATTGTGCACTCACGTGTGAGTTCAGTGCAGCGGACAGAGTGATACATTCATACAATTAGCTGGTGCTTCCAAGGGGCACATTCACATATTTAAGCATTCTGTGTGCGTAGAAACACGCCGGTTTCAAACAGGCTAATGCATTACGAAAAGCGATAGCATTTCACACATATTCAAACTCCACCGACACATTCAGACTAATGTTTGGTGTTTCAGTCTTTTTATCTTAGTGACACTTAGACTTTCAACAAGATTTTCTCAGCAGACAGCTTAAGCTAATACCCTGAACACTTACAAATCTCATGCATGTGCGTAAATGTGTGAGCACGTCTATGAATCTTTGTGAGATCAACAGATAGAGGAGTGTAAGTCCTATTCCTCTGTGAGAGATTAACTAAATGAGCCTAATCAGAGTTCACTATGCTAACAAAAATGACCAAAAAGTACCATGGACCACCATATTATATAAAATTTGCATGCGGTAATCATTCTAAGCTATATATATCACAGTATATGGCAGGCACTACATTAACATCTGTTCAATGTAAGAACCTGTTTTTTGAACTTATACTTTTTGCAAGCTCAGCAGTATATATGTCTATATGTAAAGGTACATTCAAAACTCCCAGCCGTACCTGAATAACATGACGGCAGTGGGCTGTATGATGGCTCTGGCTGCTGTTTTTCCTCTGGGAATTGACGGACTGCATGTACGCAACTCTCAGTTTCCTGTGGTCTGTCAGGTAAGTGCTCAGGCATTGTGGGTAACACTGTTTTGTCATTTATATTGATGTTATTTCTAGCACTAGTAATTGAGTTTATAAAACCTCCCTGAACACTCTTCTCCAAAAGGGCTTTAAGGAGACAAAACTGGGAGGTTGTTTTTTTCTTAATTTTATTTTAAACAATTCTGAGCCACACTGATAATGTTAGTCAAGCTTCAAAAAATATGAATTATTTAGTTTTTCATTACCATTTTTCACCCTCTCTCAGACCCTTAAGTATTAAACAGACTTGTTTCGCTGCCTTGCTTTCAGACATCTATATATATGCCCTCTTCACTTACACTTACTCATAGGTCACAGGCTTGCCGTCAGGTTCAATTTAGTTTGCACCATCCCTTTCTTCAGTAACAGCATCTTAGCAAAGCCTGAAGTTCAGAACGAGCTATTTCTGTAGCTTAATTTCAATAAATGCACTTCTATTAAAGTTTAAGTTTTATTAAACATTTCTCCTGTTTTTTATCTCCCATAACATTAGAACAATTATAAGCTGATCAATACTGGCAATAGTTTTTATATTGACTCATCCTTATTATATTTCACTAGTTGTACTTTGAAGTCTTTGAAAGGTAAACACTATAATATTGGCTTTTTTCAAATTGTTTTTCTAGTTCCGTTTATGGCTGCTTGGACTTGGCTTCAGTTTGGCTTATGGAAGTATGTTCACGAAGATCTGGTGGGTTCACACGGTGTTCACAAAGAAGGACGAGAAGAAAGACAAGAGAAAGGTGAGTGAGAACCAGGGTTATTATTGCTAACACAACTAAAATTTTAGTTGATTTCAAAAACTAAAATTTAAAATATGACTAAAACATATAATAGTATCTAAGTTGTACTAAAATAAGACTGTGAGGTTAATTCGAGGTGTTTCAAGACAAACTATCTGTTGTTTTAAACCCTCACAGGGACTTACTCTTCACTTGTCGTGACAAGGACTTTCAGTATGCTGCTGGAATGATCAATATATCATAGTAGAATTATTGTTCTTTATAAAGAATATATCTCGTTCCTCTCTATGTTATCATCGTTAGATCTCCATCTCACTTGCACTGCCTTTCTGGCCTAGCCACCGTCTCTGTCTGATCTCATAGAGATTGTCCTTGAGCATCCTTAAACAGCACATTTATCATACAGCAGCTCGATGAGCCCTCTATACAGCCCCATGAACCAGCAGTCTTTCCATCACCACAAACACACTGCAAAAGATAGTATGCATTCATTATGCTTGATTTTTTTAACACTTTACATTACTGTCCCATTTGTGAATGTATTCATTAACACCAGTTTACAATGAGCAAGATATTTTTGCAGTAAATACATATATAATTGTTTATTATTAATTTCAGCCAACAGTGCATTAAATGTATCAATAAATGTTGAAATTAACAATAACTAAGGGCCAATAAAAGCTATGCAAATATGTATCATTGTTATTTTATGTGAACTAATGTAGAGTACCTTGAACAAAGGCTATTTTTCTTATATTGTTTATGATTCTGTACATATACTTCACTAGATTGTGATGGATTATGCTTAACAAAATGAAAAAAAAGTGTTGCTATCTTATTTGTTTTCTTAGTCAAATAAATCTTATTTTAAGGATGTTTAAATATTTTACGGAAAGATTAAACCAAAATCACCTCACATCACCAATCACACAAATGCACAGCAGCCATAATAACTAAAATAAGGAAAAGATCGAGATAAAGACAGAGACATGTATTCTCAGGATAAGTACATAAATGCCTATTATTGAGCATTCATGAACGTCCATCTAGTGGTGGAGAGGAGCTTGTCATGAGCCCCTGTGGAGAGCTCTCTCTCTCTCTCTCTCTCTCTCTGTCTCTGCCTCTCTCTCTCCCTCTCTCTCTCTCTCTCTCTCTCACTCTGTCTCTGCCTCTCTCTCTCCCTCTCTCTCTCTCACTCTGTCTCTGCCTCTCTTTCTCCCTATCTCTCTCTCTCTCTCTCTCACTCTGTCTCTGCCTATCTCTCTCCCTATCTCGCTCTCTCTCTCACTCTGCTCTGCCTCTTCTCTCCCTCTCTCTCTCCCTCTCTCTCTCCTCTCTCGTCTCTGCCTCTCTCTCTCCCTCTCTCTCTCTCTCTCACTCTTCTCTGCCTCTCTTCTCAATCATCTCTCTCTCACTTGTCTCTGCCTCTCTTTCTCCCTCTCTCTCTCTCTCTCTGTCTCTCTCACTCTGTCTCTGCCTCTCTCTCTCCCTCTCCCTCTCGCTCTCTCTGTATCTGCTTCTGTCTCTCTCTCTGTCTCTCTCTCTCTCTCTCCTCTCTCTCCCTCTCTCTCTCTCTCTCTCACTCTGTCTCTGCCTCTCTCTCTCCCTCTCTCTCTCTCTCTCTCTCTCGCTCTCTCTGTCTCTGCTTCTGTCTCTCTCTCCCTCTCTCTCTCTATCTTCCTCTGCACAAAGAAAGGATTCAGAGGTTGAGAAATGATATGTGATGTGCAGCGGGGCATCACATTGACAGCTTAGTCATTTTCAAACGTGCTTCTTTTGACTGGGCTGTCACTATTGAGAATTTTTTATGTTAAAAAGAAAAGTTAAAAAACAAACACTAACTGAGCATCAGTACGTTTGTTTGAAGTGGATTCTTCAAAGTCATTGTCAGGGATACAAAAGGGATATTTTGGAATAAAGAATAGTTTCAGAATTTATTATAGACTATAAGACAGAAATAAATATTTGGGACAAACATTCTATTTTAAGTACAGAGGAACTCGTGATGGGGATTTTATGTTGTGAATTGTCATGAAAATGTCCCCTCGTCACATTCAAAACAAGTTAAATACCTCAGATAATGTCTCATGAAATGCCAAAAGAACAGAACATAATTTAGACTTATCTCTCAGTTTGTAAAGACATACTTACGATGAAAGCCTATGCGGAAACCGTCTATTGTGAAAGTATCGCCACAAGACTAACCAATCTATATTTATTTATTTTTAAAGAAATTAATACTTTTATTTAGCATTAACACATTAAATTGATAAAAATTACAGTAAACACATTTACTCTCTCTGTACTCTTTACTGTCAAACAAATGGTGGTATTTTGAGCTTTCTAGGAAATAATCAAAGAATCTCCGCTCTCAGAAATAAAGGTAGAATTCAAAAGCTGTCATTGGGCGGTACCTTTTCAAAACGTACACCTTTGTACCTAAAAGGTACACATTAGTACCTAAGTGTATATATTAGTATCTACAATGTACAAGAGGCAGATTTTGTACTTTTTTCTGAGAGTGTTGGGAAAAAGTACGATGGTTTCCAGAAAAATATTAAGCAGCACAACCCTTTTCAACCATGTTGATAATAAGAAATGTTTTTTTTTTACAGCAAATCAGCCCTCAAACCTTTGAGTATAGTATATGTGTTAACAGACTAATGTAAATTATTACTAATCTTGTCTGTGAAAAAATTATACTAAATAAATACATTTATGTTATGACTTTGTTGCTCAGAATCAAAACTGTCCAAGCAGTAAAGTCTGTAACATTCATGTAATATAAACATCAGATAGGGTCTGTTTACCTAGAGAAAAACACATTCACAAATTACAGTAATGCAAAACCAGAAGCTCATCCACCTAGAAAAATAGTTCCACTACTCAAATGATTGATTGAAGCACCTTTAGAGCTTAATATAAGCTCTTGAACAAAAATGCAAGCTTCACATTTTTGCTTGTAAACCCTGTAAATGTCCATTTCTAGTACATTCCTGTTCATATTTTCAAACAGAGGCGTGAGTCAAAGTTCTCTGGAAATCAATAGTAGGCCATACAATATAATACCAAAAGTATTGGGTCACCCCCTTCTAATGAAAGGTTTGACTACTTTAGTAATTTCCATGAGTACAAATCTTAATGTTTAAGCATATAATGATATTCTAGGGAATTGTGTGCTTCTAATTTTATAGCAATAGTTTGGACAGAACCCTTTTCTATTCTAACATGACAGTGTCTCTGTGTATACGACAAGGATAAAAGAGAAATGATGATTCAGTCAGTGTGGAAGAACTTGACTGGTCTGCAGAAAGACAAGTCCTGATCCCAGTTGAACACCTCTGGTGTGACTTTAAATCTTAATAATTAAAGGCAGACCGTGAACCAAAAACTCATCACCAAACACCAATAACTTGTACATTCATTATATGGACAAAAGTACTGGGACACCCCTTTCTTCAGAAGAGAAAAAGGCACTTCCAAACTGTGGAAACAAAGATGGAAACATAATTCATGTACTTAAGAATTGTATTGTATTCATGTACTTAAGAAGTGTATGAAATGACTGTACCCCATATGTACAAGTCATTGGTGTTTGGTGATGAGTTTTTGGTTCACGGTCTGCATTTAAAGTCACACCAGAGGTGTTCAGCTGGGATCAGGACTTGTCTTTCTGCAGACCAGTCAAGTTCTTCCACACTGACTGAATCATCATTTCTCTTTCATCCTTGTCGTATACACAGAGACACTGTCATGTTAGAATAGAAAAGGGTTCTGTCCAAACTATTGCTATAAAATTAGAAGCACACAATTCCCTAGAATATCATTATATGCTTAAACATTAAGATTTGTACTCATGGAAATTACTAAAGTAGTCAAACCTTTCATTAGAAGCGGGTGACCAATACTTTTGGTAATATAGTGTATATAGAGCTCAACTTGTTTTGAACGCAGAAGAATCCTTGAGTCAATTGTCTGGCTATGCGTGAGTTCTTCCATCCAGGCCGTTGTGAAGGTGTGTTTGAGGTTTATGAGCTCTCAAAGTGACAGTCACAGAGAGCATAAACACTTTTTATGTTGCCCTTTAAATAAATGATTTTTATGTTTAATTGCTCACAAACGTCATCCCTGCTACAAAAAAGAACGACTATTGATTTTGTTGTTGTGTTTCGGTCTCAGCCGAAATCCATTAAAGATACTTTCCTTACTTAAACCATAAAGCGCGGCCACCGTGTGGCAGATTGAATTGGCATCCTGATAATGGGCCATTGTTTCCCCTTCAAGCTCTCTGCACTTACGCTCTATATGATGTCATGAATCACGGCGCAAGCTTTCACTGTCTTTCACTGTGCTGGATGGAAAGTTGATTCACTGGTCTTTTTATATCCCAGCAGCACCTGGAGCCCTGGAAGCTCTATGCCACCGTGGGAGTCCTGCTGGTTATCGACGTCCTGTCCCTTATGATTTGGCAGATTGTGGATCCCCTGCACATCACAGTGGAGGTATGGCAGCGCTCAGTTTTTGTGTTTTTTTAATAAAACATGTATTAAGTTTGGCCTCAAGGTGCATATGAGCAAAATGTTGAATGAGCTGCTGTTCTGTTTCTCTTTCTATCTGAGCAGAAGTTCACTAAAGAAGCACCTAAAGGGGACGTGGATCAGCTGATCGAGCCTCTGCTGCAGCACTGCAGTTCGGAGAAGATGAACACATGGCTTGGTAAAAACTTCTCTGGGTTTGACACTGTATTTGTTCTCATTGCATCCGGTTCTGATTTTTTAAATAAAGATTCCATATTGGCATGATGATTCCATGAAGAACATCAATGTAACCTTTCCATTCTACAAAAGGATCTTTATATTGGAAAAAAAGTTATTTAGATTTTTGTAAATGTTCTTTACACTAAGAAAAAAAGGTTATTTTAAGATCTTTCTTTGGGGAACCCAAAATGGGTCTTCACTTCAGGAAAAAAAAATATTTAAAAAACTTTTTTTAATAGTGTAGAGTTGCATTTTATACATTTGTATCACTTTATTGGGCTGTATTTTTTTATTCAAGAACCTGCTTTTTATTTACCAACCACTCTTAGTCCGGTCTAACCCGGCACTATCTGTGCTGATTTCAGGCCGATTTAAATTAAGTCAGTTTTGTAGAAAACAGGCGGTAAACAGAATTTTATTTGAAAGAGATGTTTGTGTATATTTTCTAGCAGTGAAATGATATATATTATATTTTATAAGCGGTGTATATACAGATGCGCAGTGTAGTCAAGCACCCTTAAGACGTTTTAAAGAGCCGACTGAGCTGTCTGGAACACACTGGAGGAGTGATGCTGCATATTTCCAGTAACCTACGATAGACTTCCTTGTGAAAACGAAGTGAGAATAATTATTTTCAGTGTGCACTTGTAGTGTAGTGCAAAAAATATAAAATATTAAACGACCACTTAAGTGTACTTAAAAAGAGTACAATTTCATGACCGTTTCCTAACATACTCACACTTTTAAAAAAGTACTCTTTTAGAAATCTTGCTTTTTAAAGTACACTTATGAGTGTTGACTAACATACTAAAGCACATAAATATTTGATTATAACTGGAACAGTGTGTTATTCAGTATAACAATTCATGTTTTTATATTTTAAATGTACTAAATTGTAACTTCATTACAAATATATTAAAATGACATTGACGTTTCAGTAGAGATGGCTAGTTTATTAGTATTAGTATTTATTAGTATTAGTTTGTTAAATGTTTGTCAATACATTCAGCAGTTTTTTAACCACATTTCAAAAGCACGAAGTAATTGTGAAATTACATATACAGTACAGATGTACTTAAGTGATTTAAAAAAATATGAGCTAATTGCATTTAATATAAATTTAAACCATAATACATTTTCATTTAATTCCATGTTTACATGCAATTAAGTGTCTGAAAATATTAGTCACTTCGGACTTGAGTATTAGTTACAGCTATATTTTTTTTAAAGTATGCAGTGTAATTCTTTTTCACAAGGTTTGCGTTAGTCTGCTGCGTCCTTAATGACTTAATGATCAGAACTGACCCACAAGACAGGATACTATGCAAATTGTGGTCAGCGTTACATTTTGACCATGTTTGCGTCATTACCTGATTTGCATAATTCCTATATTAAATCAGATACTAAAACAACATAAACAAATAAACGAGACGAATAGCTCTTTTTCATTACGATCTTGTCATGGTGTTGGACACACATAAAAAGGTTTCTCTCTGAACAAAGCCTATAAACCTGTGAGTGAAAGTGATTTAACGAAGTAACCCCAGTGGTTTTTACCTTTTCCTCTCTCCTCAAGTGTTTCCTACTTGTAAGTGTTTAACTAATTAAACAAATTAATTGCTACCTTTATGAGACAAATTAGACCGGCCTTGCTCTTCCAGTTATGGTCAGTAAAATGAGCCTCAGTGTATTCTTCAGGCAAAGTCCTTGAGAAACGAGCACAGCTGCTCGTAAATAGACCTGTCATACAAATACTTTCTGTCATAACAGTTTCTCTGCATAAACCATTTAGGGCATTTGGCCCAAGGTCGCATGGACGGTAGTGTCCTTTCACGACATCTGAATGAGAAAATAATTGATCGCACAGAACTAAAACTAACCAAATATAGCAGAGTTCTCGCTGAGATCATAAAGTGTGGTGTGGTTATATGCAGCAAAAGTCATGGGAGCAGACAGCGTCTGCGACTGACTGATTACGCTGTCAGTCTGATAATGCCCATCGTGTTTGCATTAGCCTGAATACATCAAACTGGTGGAAATGGATGGATTAATTACATAGTAAACAGCTCACCCTCTCAGGTAGCACCATTTTTGGTCACATCCAAAGCTAAATGAACTTGAAATGATCATCTGAGAGTGAGCTGGTTTTTAGCAAACATTCAGTTAAATTAAATCTGCACCCCCTGTCTGCGACCTTCATTACACCAGCGGTGTTGACCGACGATTTAATGGTCAGACAAGAAGGTGATTATAAATAATAGATAAGCAAAAGCCAGTAGTAACGCATACACTTTCAATGAAATACGCATGGTATTGCTTTTAAAGCACTGTACAAAAAATAAAATACAAAAACATAAACTTGATGAGACTTTGATTTGGCTTGGTTTCAAAGTTTGAGATTTTGAAAGATGTTCTCCAAAGCTGCATTTATTTGAAAATACAGTAAAATACTGTTTGATTAAAAATACAGTAAAATACTATTTGATGAAAAATACAGTAAAAAGAGAAATAATGTGAAGTATTGTTACTGTTTAAAATAACTGTTTTCTATTTTAATATATTTTAAAATGTAATTTATTCCTGTGATCAAAGCTGAATTTTCAGCATCATTACTCCAGTCTTCAGTGTCACATGATCTTGAGAAATCATAATAATATTCTGATCTGATATTTGATGCTCAGTAAATATTTATTAATATTATCAGAAGACCGTTTAAAAACTATGTGAAAACAGTGATGCATTTTTTCAGGATTTTTGTATTAATAGAACGCTTAAAAGAACATATATGTATTTACTGTCATTGTTGTGTCAATTTACTGATAATGTAACAGCAATTTTCACCATTAATTACAACCCAGATTGCCCAAAGTGCTTTACAACAAAATGAACAAAAGACCTCAAACTTTTGAACAGTAGTGTAAATAAACAAAATATACAATATCTAGTTTTTTTGGTATATTATAGACTATATAACTAGAAAAAATACATATAACTATATCATCTGTGCTTTATTTGTTTGTATGACCGAACAAAACAAAAACGGCATCAATACTGAGAGCTGAAGTGATTTGGGAGGAAACAGTGATAAGGATGTTTGGAAACCTGTTTATTATTTTTCTCTCCGTTTTGTCTTTTAGGTGTCGTTTATGGCTATAAGGGTTTACTGCTGCTTCTGGGTATTTTTCTGGCTTATGAAACCAAGTCTGTGTCCACTGAAAAAATAAACGATCATCGAGCTGTTGGGATGGCCATCTACAACGTCTCTGTGAGTCTGTTCGTCTTTTTATTCTTATCCCTCTGGACATTTTAAGAGCACCTTGGGTGACA
Organism: Oxygymnocypris stewartii; assembly: GCA_003573665.1. Classification (NCBI taxonomy): domain Eukaryota; kingdom Metazoa; phylum Chordata; class Actinopteri; order Cypriniformes; family Cyprinidae; genus Oxygymnocypris; species Oxygymnocypris stewartii. The sequence goes on along the minus strand of QVTF01014107.1, from coordinate 1,645,986 downwards.
TTTTTGAAATGTCAGTCGTCACCCAAATATTGTCCAATTAAATGCTAGAACTGTTTGGCTGACGTGACTGAAATAGCACCGCATCGGGTTTTTTCCGTTCCTTGCTCAAGCTTATTTGGGAGTTGGCGTGTGAATTTGACGCAGCGTCCGTCTGGGGCTATTGTGTGTCACAACACACTCATAAGCAAGAAGAACATGCCTGGAGCTCTTCAGTGTGGCTCTGCTGGATGTGATGGAAGTGAAGTGTCTGAGCCTGCCATCTCGAATGCTGTCCAGGGACGCAGAGCTTTCCAGAGGACAGGGAAAGGGGGGAAAAGAGCTTCCCCTCAACACAGGGAATAAGCTTGCATGTCAGTTTGACCGGACTGGAGCTCTAAAGTAGTTAGAAAACTCAAATAAAGTGGTCCCTCAGTAATGTTTAAAGTTGTTTGTTTTTGCACATCATCTCGTCTGTTCCGCTTTAGCATTTCAGTACCCCCCCGGCTCACGAGTCAGGAAACAGCGCGTACCACGCTGATAACGCACTCGGTGTAGAGGGTAAATACACAGGAATCTACTTTCATTTGCCATAAAGACTTCTGGTCTGTTTTCTATGGTGAAGGTCAATTGGAAATAAAGCACAAAGCTTTTGTCCATCAGCTTTGTCATTGTAAGTTTTTAATTTGAAGCAGCGTGTCTCTTTCTTCATCTCGGCCTCCGAGGATTATCCATTATACACTGAACCCAATTTAAGCTCAAATTGAGGTAGAGACTTTAGATCAGCAAGGGGCCAAATTTAGCATTTTAATCTTTTCTCTCTCTCTCTCTCTGGCCGACTCCTGGCCCTTAGCAAATGGCCATTCTGCTAAAGAAATGGTTTCAGATGCCATCTGCCATGCCATTACGAACTATATCACTTTTTAGAATTTCAGCTGCTTGGAGGACAATAATAAAGACAAGAGCGCTGCAGTTCACAGCAAACTGATTAGATTTATTGAACTGATATTCCGAGGACTAGTTTGACACCCGAATCAAGAAACAGAATGCATGGAGGTTTTGTGAAATATTATTTACTTGGAAGAGACCATGTACAATATTAAACATAAATGTTTTAATTTGATTGGCAGTCACCATTAATAACCTCCTCTCAGTAAAATAACATAGAACAATTTCTGCATGATGCATACAATATATTGTAAATAAGTCATAAATACTTTAATGTATGAGTTTATAAGAATAGTGCACCCAACAATAAACCTGATGAAATAAACAACTACTTCAATTTAGTTTTTTTCCGCACTCAAAGCTAGAATATTAACTTTGATCATGCACTTATGGAATTATTAAGGATAATTCACCCCAAAATGAAAATACTGTCATCATTTGCTCATCTTCAAGTTGTTCCAAACCTGTATTTTTTCTTCAGTTGAACACAAAAGAAGATATTTTGGCAAACCAAAACGTTTCTGGTCACCATTGACTTCCATAGTATTTATTTTTTCCATACTATAAAGTCAGTTGAGATCAGCAGTTGTTCAATTACCCACACTTAAAATATTGTCTTTTGTGTTTAACAGAAGAAATAAACTCATATGGATTAGAGGATTAGTAAATAATGAGATGAGCAAATCCTCACCCTTGTGATGTTTCAAAGCCATACGACTGTCATTCTTCTTTTGGAAGATGAAAAAATATATATTTTAAAGATGGGCTTGCTGCTCTTTTCCATTCAGGAGTCACTTACTGTTAGCATTATTTAGCATGGCTGTGCAAGTGAAGCTAAAAGCGTGCAGGTTTTCATACTTCATTACTGCTCTGTCATTCAAATGGTTCTCTGTGAAAGCCGTAGGCTACTTCTGTGAGTCCAGCTGTAAACCGATTTGATTTAGAGAGACTGCTTTGCACTTTTTGCCCTGTCCAAATAACTAATGACCCTGCAAAAAAAGATCACCTCTGTTGATGCCAGACAATATTTTATTTTTGTTAGCCTGGATAAGATTTTACTGGTTTTGTGTCTGATGATCAATATTTATTGATTCATGCTTCTTTCTCTCCTGGCTTCTGGTTTCCTCTCCTCTGCCTTCAGAAGATTTTTTTGTTATGTGAACACATTATAAACGATCTTGTAAATATATTATCATGCTTTCATCATTTATTTTTGCTGCTTTTTTTAGAATAGCCGTTCATGCATATACTTTATTACTAAATGTTGAACGAATAGTCATTTATGCTCATACTTTTTTAAACTTTATACTAGTGCTGTCAATCGATAAAAAAAACTATGAATTAATCGCACATTTTTTTCTGAAATTAATCGCACCTAACATTAAGGTTTTTAAAAATACTTTTACATTGCACGTCTTTTACACGTCTTCACGTGTGTGAATTCCCGCGTCTCGCCAGAAGATGGCGCCCGCAGCTGGATCATCCATTCATTTAGTGCTTGTCCGCGGCATAATACAGCGTAATACAACAAAGGTACAAATGAATTGTAAACTGACTAGTAGGGTCTATACATCATTTCCGTGACAGAGTTCAAGAAAAAATATTTAATCTTACTACTTGAGCTGCCGTTTCAAATGATTATTAAACAGCAAGCAAACTATGCAAAAGCGGCAGTCCTTCCGGTGCACTTAGCGTCCGAATTCACTCACTCTTTTTCATTCACTTCTTCAAATGAACTGTATGAGTAATGTAGGGAATAGTGTATGAGGGTATAGGGGGCGATTTCGGATACAGCCCTTGTGTTTGCAGTCTTGTGCCAGTTAGTCGTCGGATGTTTCCTGTTCCTGCCCTGCCTTGCCTTGTCTTGCCCTCCCAAGTAGAGGCTGACATTTTTTCGGGAATCCCACGGGTCACAACAAAATCGCTACGAATCACGTGATTGGGACGGGAGAGGAAAAAATGTAATCGGGAGTGGGCGGGACCGGGAATAGTAATGATACCCAACTTTACACACAAATATACCTTTTATATAAATAAACTATAAACTGTATATTTTAATTCTGAACTCAATTCTAGTTGCCCTGTCTCTTTATGCTCTCCTCCTGTTTGCTTTGGTGTGGCTGGTTAAGTGAATGACGCAGTCCGTGATGGACAGATTGTTAACGGCATGCGTTTTTAAGCCTTGTTTGTTTAAATATGTAAGCAATTAAAAAGCATTTGGGCGCGAAAGACAACTCCTTTCAGTATATGCGCGCTGTGTTCTGTTCTGTGTGAACAGCGCGAGCACATGCGTCTCTGACATGCGCGAGACGCCTGAACGGGCAAATACATGAAGTATGTCAAACTACCTCCCTTGGCAAGTAACTTTAGCAATAATTAATCCATATTGAATTTATATACTGGAGTACAGATGCACAGATCAACTTTTATTTTAGAGCATCTTCTGTTCTTCTGATACGTGCATTCTGATTGCGTGAACAATAGACCTGTTAAGCAATATATTGTGAGAGGGCCGTTTGCTACAGCGTCCCAAACAACTCAAAATAATAAACCACAAAGTTAACAAAACGATGGACTCAACTGTGCTGAGCGAGAGTCCTTCTCTGCCCTCTTCACGTGCTATCAGAAACGTCCTGTTTCCCTCTTATGAAGCCGTGATGAGATCCCTGCATTCAAATTATTATTTTTTTGTTGAAAGAATAATGTAATATTCCACTGGTTGACAACCATAAATATTTATATGCAAAACATTTGTGTTGTTTTTCGTGTCAAATGTGAAGAATGACCGGTTGGATGCCACACGTATTATTTTAATTTTTTTGGCAGAGTATACAGGTGTAATTTTCACTTTAGCTTCAGGCAATGTAACATGATTTTATGATCGGAATTTTGACTTAATTCTTAAAATAGTATGACGTTAATCTTATTTATTTAGTTATTTATTTGAGAAGGATAAACTGATCAAACTGGCGCTGGCCGCTTGGTATTTAAAAATAAAACAAAAAAACTTGAATTTAACAAATTAAATGTTCCAGTCATTTTTCTAAATTAAATTAATAAAGAAAGGAAACAAAATAATGACCAATTTGCTATTAAAAACCAAAACTGAACAATTTAAATGGCAGCAACAGCAGCATTGTAATGTAATGGGGAGGAGAGAGAAAGAGAGAGAGAGAGAGAGAGAGAGACACGGGCTCAGACTCAGGCGGAGAATTCTGAGAAGCTGCAGGGATCTATATTCCTTTCCTTGTTTCAATTCAAAGTTCACCGAACTAATTGTGAACAACACTCCCGTCTTCTTCCCATGTTAATTTAATATATATATATATATATATATAATTTCATATATATATGAAATAGGTTATTTTTATGAAGACAGACATTAAAATGAATGTTCACATAATAAGTGCCGTCATTCAGGCGGTTCACAAATTATGTTTTAGCGCGTAATATGTTTTAAGAATGATATTCTGTTTAGCGTGCAATATGTTTTACGCCTAATATTCATTAATGCATTAATCAAATTTAAGATTTTCTTTTTAATAATATGAATGTTCATGTTCATTTTTAAAATAGAAATGTATAGCCTTATGAGCAGTTGATAATCGACGGACTGTTCTGTTAATAAATGCCGTCATTCGGTTATGTTATATTAATATGTTTCAGCACTCATACTTTACAACCATTCATTTTCTTGGGTTAAGATAGACTATTCGCTAATTAATTAAACAGTTTGTTATCATACAGATTGAAAGCCTGGGTGGTCTCTCTCTCCCCTCTGTTTGTGTGTGTGTGTGTGTGTATGTGTGTGTGTGTGTGCGCGCGTGGGCGGGTGCATGCACGGGAGGGGTGCGATTTTCGAATAGTAATCGAATAATACCCAGCGATTATCGAATATTACTTTTGCTTAAAATGCCCATCCCTAGTAGCAACTTTACATGGCCGCTCAATATGATGTTAACCTAGAGAAATGTGTGCTATTGAAGTGTTTGTGTGGAGAGTGGAAGAGCGTTTGCTGCAGGACAGGCTCCGGTGCGCTCACTTGCTCTTAAAATCTCCGTAATATTTGGTCATACAGATAAAAGTAGCCTAATACATCTTTCGAATCTGTAAAGACTCTACGTTTATTTGTGTGCACTCAGAATAACAACGAAACGTTGCGCTTTTAAGCAAACAGGATGCGCTTTAGGTCTCATGTGAACTTGAGCGAGAAACTTCGAAACTCCGTCTTTGAAAATGATATCTATAGAGAGTGAAATGTCTAAAAAACAACATTAGAAGACGTGTGTGTTAGCATGGATGATTTACATGAAATTTAATCTGTGCAACACTGTGCATAAGATGGCTTTCAGTTCAATATAATAACAAAAAACGACATTTTGGGTTTTTATTCAACTAATAAGGTGGGTACGCTGTGATCTGTATTATATTTTTACTGTAATTGACAGATTAAAAAAAAAAAAAAAAAAAAAAAAACACGGGAGTGGGAGGGAGTGGGAGTCATTCTTCCGGGAGTGGACGGGACGGGATTTCCCCCCCAGTTTTTTCGTGGGATTGGGACGGGAAGAGATTAATTTTTGTGGGAGTGGGACGGGAGAGGTTTGAAAATTCACTCCCGTGTCACCCTCTACTCCCAAGCCTTATCGCCAGCTTTCCTGTTTTTTCCCCTATGGGGTACTTTTTAGTTTGTTGCCGTTTTATTTATTTTCATAATCAATAAAAGACCACTCGCTGCAGTACTGAGTCCTCGCCTCATCCCTTCACCCCCAACCCTGACAGGAAACATACATAAATTGAATACATTTATTAAACCATTCATTCTAAATTAAATATAGATGACATTCCACTTCAGTTGAATTCAGTTGATCTTTGATTACCTGACATCACAGCAGCTGGTTATTAGTTTTTTTTGTCTGCTGACCCTTTAAGAGCTTCTTGCGGAACATGAGCAGATCTGACACGCATCTCTTTACCTATTTTGACCCACTTCAGGTCTCGAAGTATTTAAAGAGTTGAATCGGGTGTGTTAAATGAGGGAGACAGTGCTGAGATGCTCCAGGACAGTTTGGAAAAGTTTCAGAGACATGTTCTTAAATGTGACTCATATAACAAATACTTACATACATACATACACAGTTTTAAGGCAGCTTTAATTGCATTTTTGGCTTAACTGACGACATAACTGCAACATTACATGCTTAGTTTCTTTCGCGACTTGATATGAAAAGATACAGGCTATGCATGCAACGGTGCCTTTGTGCGCGCAATGGAAGAACACGCGCTTAGAACCCTGTGGCCTTTCTGTGCTTGTTTATATAGTAAATATAATTTGAGAAATTTGTATTTAGCATAATTTCCAATCACAATATCTGTAAAATTATGCAAAAAGTGTGACAATATTAATTGCATGTATTTAGTATAAAATGCTAGCTATGGAATTAGTCATTTTATTCCAAAAAATTGTACTAATTTAATTGATCATGCAATACATGCTTTACATGACAGAACTCTATTTTGATATTTGTTATTTTAGTGTTATTTATATAATATTATAGTATTTATTATTTGATTAGATTAGCTAGATTAGATTAGCTTTCTCTCCAAAAAGTCATGGCCAACAATATTGGCACCCTTGGTAAATATGATCAAAGTAGGCTGTGAAAATCAATCTGCATTGTTAATTGAAAAAATATCACTAAAGTCTAACCTTTTGTTGGATAATAAGAATTTAAAATGGAGGAAATATCATTATGAAATAAATGTTTTTCTCTAATACACATTGGCCACAATTAATGGCACCCTTTTATTCAATACTTTTTGAAACCTCCATTTGCCAGTTTAACAGCTCTGAGTTTTCTCTTATAACGCCTGATGAGGTTAGAGGACACCTGACAAGAGATCAGAAACCATTCCTTCATTCAGAATCACTCCAGATCCTTTATATCTCCAGATCCATGTTCGTGCTTCTTCTCTTCAGTTCACTCATTTTCTACAGGCTTCAGGTCAGAGGACTGAATGGCCAGCAGAAGCTTGGTTTTGTGCTCAGTGACCCATTTTTGTGTTGTTTTTGATTATTGTACGGTTGGAAGATCCAAACATGGCCCATTATAAGATTTCTAACAAAGGAACAATTAACCATTTCTAACAACGTAAGTCAGTCACGTAGTGATTTTTGTATCTGTTGGTATTTGATTGAATCCATGATGGCATGTGCTTAAACAAGATGTCCAGAACCTCCAGCAGAAATATAGACCCACAACATCAAAAATACAGCAGTATATTTCATTGTACACATGGGGTACTTTTTATCCCTGTGTTCACAAAACCCATCTTGAGTGTTTGCTGCTAAAAAGCTAATTTTTTAGTTTCTTCTGACCATAGAAGCCATAAAAGCTTAGAAGCTTATCCATTTGAAGTTCCAGTCGTGTCTGATAACTGAATATGCAGGAGTTTGTTTTTGGATGAGCGAGGATCATTTTTCTTGAAACCCTCCCAAACAACATGTGGTGATGTAGGGGCTGTTTGGCCATTTTTTTGTAAGATTTTTTTACCCTGAGACTAAACTATTTTCTGTAATTCTCCAGCTGTGGTCCTTAGAGAGTCTTTAGTCACTCAAACTCTCCTCCTCACCGTGCATTAAGATGATACAGAAACACGTCCTCTTCCAGGCAGTTTCATAACATTTTCTGTTGATTGGAAATGTTTAATTATTGCCCTGATGGTGGAAATGGGAGTTTTCACTGCTCTAGCTCTTTTCTTAAAGCCATTTCACTAATTTGTGAAGCTCAATTATATTTTGCTGCACATTATAAATATATTCAGTTTTTTCTCATTGTGATGGATGATTAAGGGAATTTGGGCTTTGTTTCCCCTCCTATTTACATTTCTGTGAAACAGGAAGCCCTGACTGGATAATTTCATGTTTATAATCACCCTCGAGTGCTCAAAATTGTGATTATGAATGTGAATACACTTCAGAAATATTGTACTCATAAGAATTTCTAGGGGTGCCAATATTTGTGTCCGACGTGTATTTGAGAAAAACATTTATTTTATAATGATATTTCCCCCATTTTAAATTCTTATAATCCAATGAAAGGTTAGATTTTTGTTAATTTTTTAAAATAAAATAAAAGACAATGCAGATTTATTTTCACAGCCTTTTTTGCTCATATTTACCAAGTGTGCGATATTTTGGGCTATGACTGTACATATGTGTGTGTGTGTGTATGTATATATATATATAGATATAGATATATATTTATATATCTATATCTATATATATAGTCATGTTATGTGTTTTGTGGTGTTTTTTTTTTTTTTTTTTTTTTTTTTTTTACTTTGCTTTCATTCAATATTTTTATTTCAGTTTTAATTGTAGTACTTCAAATGATTTTTTGTTTAAGTTCAGGTTTGTCATCTAACATTTTATTATTATTTTTATTTTTATTTCATTTCATTTCATTTTATTATATTATTTCAATTATTGGAAACAATATAAAAGTAACAAAACTGTTGGACATTATCAGTGAAAACTGCAAAATTGAGGGGGTGAAAAGTGTTATGTAAACATCCATAATTAAAGACACTTGTATCTGTGATTCTTTGTCTCTCTTTCAGGTGTTGTGTATGATAACGGCTCCCGTCACCATGATTCTGTCGTCTAAGCAGGACGCCTCATTTGCCTTCGCCTCGCTGGCCATCATCTTCTCCGTCTACATCACTCTGGTTGTCCTCTTCGTCCCTAAGGTATAACAGAAGATCATCTTCTCAAAACAAGGAGCACTAATGTAAATATTGCATTACAGTGATGAATATTAATGATGGATAACTGCAGGGGAAGGAGTGATCAAAGAGTCATGTAACTGTGTGACATATGCATCTCTCTCAGCGGTCTGCTCGTGAAATCTTAAAGTGTGCTGAGTGACGATGTTATGGAGATGTGGTGTACTCAGTGTCAGCAGAGGAGACAGGTGTTATTACACATCTCAGGAGAATATGAAAGAGATGAAAGTAAAGGCATAAAGTACTTTTGTACAACAGCCAATAAGAGCTGCAATGTAAACAGAGAAAGAAGACTTGTTGTGTACACCCAGACCAGTGTTGTTTTAGTATTATTGTTTTTAATTAATATTTTGAATTAGCTTTTATTTTTATATTTTCAGTTATCATTTTAAATTTAGTTTAATTTGTATTAATTGTATTTGTATATATATAATTTGTATATATTATATATTATGCCAGTTTAGTAATATTAGTTCTTCAACTTATTTCAATTAGTTGCCTATACAACATTTCCCATTTTCGTTTCATTTAAGTTTTTCGTCTAATATTTATATTTTGCTTCCGCTTTATTTCCATTAACAAAATTGTTTTTAATAGATTTAATTTTAGTTAATAATAACCCTGTTTCAGACCTTCTTTTGCTGTATGCATAGTATGTTTTATTTATGTTGCTCCCTGATCAGTTGTTCTATATGCGAAAATGTGTGGAACAATGTATCTATCCCACAATGTACTTTACCCATCCGTTTTCATCTGTTTTATTTGTTATTTTTTATTACTTATATTATTTCTGTTGTTGAACTTTCAACATTTTCTGTTGAACTGCTTACCGTTCACATACTATTTTTGAAGAGTGGTATATAGAAGGCTGTGTGTATTCTGGTATATTCTGTCAACATGAGTCTCGTCTATAGTTATACCTCATGTGGTGTGTTTGGTGCAGATGCGGAGGCTTATCACTCGTGGTGAGTGGCAGTCAGACCAGCAGGAGACCATGAAGACCGGCTCATCCACAAACAACAACGATGAAGAGAAATCCCGTCAGCTGGAGAGAGAGAACAAAGAGCTGCAGAAGATCATCCAGGAGGTTCTGTGTCACCTTCACTTTCTCCAGCACACTGTCGAGGATGTCTGTTAACATACTGAGCACATTTCAGAACTGAATTGAGAAGGCCTTTGATTTGATTTAGAAAGTGTATTGGGGTAGTAACAATGCAGAATTATACTTGTTATTAAAGGAACAAGAATTCAAGGAAAAGTATATGTGCTGTAAGTGTAGTTTTCAATAATACATTTCATTTTATTTATAATTCATTGTAATTGTATGGACCATGGTGGAAAATCACTTATTTCCATATTAGTATTATTATTAGCTTCATTTTCATGAAAATTTTAGAAATACATAAAATAGATTATGTACTGTAATAAATATATAGAGTGAACAATATATTTGGGGAAGCCATATGTTCAAATTTTGTTTATTGTCACCAGATCTTAAGGTTTTCCACCCACAAAATCCAATTTTATCTGATTCTTATGTGCATAACCCTGTCTAAGATCGCAGTCTTCAATTTCTGCGGCAGAGACAATCCTTGGAAACTGTTTGGTGTTTTTACTTTCAGATTAAGGCAACCGGGAATGAAAGTGGCACACATTATACCACTGATCTTTTCAAGAGCATCAGTTATGTACATGGAAAATTGCTATTTTCACCATGGCAAAAAATATTACTAGAATTAATGGACTATGGAATATGTGGTTTTATTATCAGTAGACTTTAGCTGTAAAAGAACAATAGATTAAATGGATTCCAAATTGAATGTCAAAAATGATTTTTTAAGTGATCTGAAAATAACGTGATAGATATTTGTTGGTGTTGTTTTGACAGTAATGAGCTTGTTTTAAAGAAACCTGATGAGAAAAATGTCTACATACGAAGGAGTAAATCAGCACAGTTAGTCAGAATGAATGGCATAATAAATGCATTTTGTTACAACATTTGTGGAATGCGGAAGAAACTTATTTTAGCATCAGTTATATACTATTAGTATTTATTAATATTTTCAATAGCAAAAAAAATTTAATTTGTCATTTTTTGTAATTTTGTCAGTTTTAGTCATTTTTCTGTGTTAGTTTAACTGTATTTTAATTCAGTTAGTCGCCCTCTATAAGTTCTCATCTAATATTTATGCTTTATTTTATTTAAATTGATGAAAAAATCTAATGTAATAGTTTTAGTTAACGATAACATCCCTGAAAGGAAAATTCCCCTTTTGTGTGACTGTCATTTCTTTGAATTATGATTTTCAAAATCCTCTTCCTGTCATTCCAGTTCAGCGTCCGGCTTTTCATGTGGCCAGTTCAATTCGAATTCATTTTCAAAAGGAGCTCGTTCTTAAATTCTCAATTTGCCCCTATCCTGTCTCATACCAAAAATGTCATGAGAGCCGAGGCAGATTGTCACGTTTACTTTCATCTTCCTATTCTCAGTGGATTTCATATCTTCACAGATAATATTTTTAGGCTCGACAGAAACTAGTTTCTCATTTCGCTTCATGTTTTCTCCCAACAGAAAGAGGAACGTGTATCAGAGCTGAGAAACCAGCTGTCAGAGCGACAGGCCCTGCGCTCCAGGAAACGGCCTACCTCCTCCATTCAGAACCACAGCTCTCCATCTCTCCCCATTCCTCAGAACAATCCTAAATCTCTCCTCCCGCCACCAGGATACCCCCTCCCTGCCGCCGACAACCACTCCCTCCCTCCCACCTTCTCCAACTCCTCCACCCTCTACCAGCCCGACGGCAAGATCAACCGCAACTGCCACGCCAGCCGACTGCAGCTCCTCTACAAGTGAGCCTGGAGGAACTGGGATGAAATGCAAGCGGGAACACGGCGAACTGAAAGAGGGGAGAAAAACAAGCTACCTTGATTCGCGGCCCACAATTTTCCCCATCTCCACTCCACCTTGTTTGTTTCTTTTGTTTCCAATACTTGCTGGGATTCATGGGAGGTTATAAACAGGAGGCTTGAGAATCTGGTTTTGATTGCATCATTTGATGTGTCACCGTATTTGAAAACCACACATGCTATGAACCATTTCAATGTAACCCTCAGCTGATTTTGACTCGACGAATGATGACATGCTAAAAACATTACTTGCAAAAAAATCATTCCCATTATTCCCTTAAAATACTAATATTTAGGACTCTATGGATATTGTAATACCACAATTTTTCGATAAGATTTGCTTTTTTGTTCATATTTTCTACAGTTCATACAGTTCAATCAGGTTGTCTGAATACAAGCCAGGACACACCAAGCTGACCGTCAGCCAACGTCAGGCCATCGTAGAGCATCAGTCAGACTAGTTTTTGTTGTGTGTTCAGCACCACTGGCACTAGTCAGACCCAATCGGTGGCTTAGTGGCTTATTGAGCATGTTGGATCGGCATCTGTTGAGAGAGAACTCTGATTGGCTGTTTGGTTTAACAAACAAGTGCATGAAAATAAAAGCAAAAGTCATGAATGCAAGTACAGAAGGCTGTTCTAAAATTTTGTCATCTGACCTGAACCAAATATTGTCACATTTTTCATCTGGACAAAAAAATAAATAAATTCGTATTTAAAATGGCTTCGATTACGGATTATATAATTGCAGTCTTAGTTCTGGTTTCCGTTTCTGAATGACAAATACAGACTATTGAAACATGCAGTCATGTTTCTCTCATGTAGGCACAGAATGTACCTGCTAGTTGGCCATTGGCTGTAGCCGTCGCTGCATGTTCAAGCGCAACATTTAGGCCAGACGCGTGAACGCGTGGCAACAACAGTCAGCTTTCGATGCTGCTAGTTTGGTTTGGTGTGTCAAGGCCTTAAAGGGATAGTTCACCCAAAAATTTTTTTTTATTAATGTCATTAATTACTCACCTTCATGTCATTCAAAACCTGTAAGACCTTCATTAGTCCAAGTCACATGGACTATTTTAATAATGTCCTTGCTACCTTTCTGGGCCTTGAACGTGTCAGTCGTGTTGCTGTCTACGGAGGGTCAGAAAGCTCTTTAAGTTTTAATGGGTTCGGAATGACATGAGGGTGAGTAATTAAGGACAGAATTACATTTTTCATTCAATTTGAACTCTAAACACATTTAGTGCAGTGTCAATCGTGATTACATTTTGATATCACGACACTGAATTGCAATATATGTATTGTGATATGTATCATATAGCCATTTTCATTAGTCTGCCAAGTGCTTAATATGCAATCGTGAATCAGTGTGGTAACAACATGGATTTTCTTTTTACATTTATTCATTTGGCAGATGCTTTTATCCAGTACATTTTACAGTACATCTAAAGTTGACATTTTATCAGTATGTGTTCCCTGGGAGTCGAACCCTAGATCTTAGTGTTACTGGCATCATGCTTGAACTGCGTTTGACTTCTGACTACTTCATATACTGTTGTTAATCTATCAATTTTCCAATTTCAACATGACCACATGAACATTCTTTTACAGCTGATAGTATTACAAAATGTCTTGTGACCAAGAACAACAGAATTGATAGTTTCCTGTTTTAAGCCCATTACCTCATTTTGAACTCCCTTTTTAGGGATTTCTGTCTTTCATCATAGTCATGATACCTCAAATCGTGTAGTTTGTTAAAGAGTGGTGTGATATTAAGTGATTTTCTCCAAGCAGGTGTAAAAATCCAATAAATCTACACTAAAGGAAGGACATTTTTTGTAAGAAACCCACCAGCATACCTTAGAAACTTCATAGCAACATCCTGCCAATTTAATGTGATTTTTGCATGGATAAAATCACTCATAATTTCTTTAACAAAAATACTCTAGCTTCGCAATAAGCTGCAATGGTGTAATGAAATGATGTTGGTTAGCTTATACCCAGCTTTTCTCCCAGAGCATGCTGGGATAATATATTAACAGTCACAAGCTGTTGAAGTCATTTGAAGTCTTTACAGAGGAGACGTAATTTCATCACAGATTTGGTGGTTTTGTTTTTATTAGATCCCCCTTGTCGCTGAAAGCTGCAGATTGAATCTCCCAGTATTGTAATGCAGTTTTCTTCTAAATGCCACCTGCCATATTGAAAGCATCACAGGATGCTGCTACTTTGCAATGCAGATAACATTAAAAGTGCATTGTGCAACCATTTTTGTTGTGTGTTTGGTACACAGCAATGAAAAAGATTTTGAAAAGAGGAATTAGTTCATTAGTTGAGCGTGCAATACGGTACTTTACGCACATTCACACACTCATCAGCTGCTTTGTGTCACTCAAACCACGTTATGTCCCTGATTTAGTAAAAAACTGAAACCCTACTGTACAGTACAGTACATGATTTCTAAACACCGTATAGAGGAACTGTAATTCTTGGTCACCCCTGTCTGCAGCGCCATCTAAATGACCGTCTTCACTGGCAGCTTTTCTCCACAGCTGTGCATCTGTAGTTTGACCCTCGTAAACTCTCGCTTTATCTTGGATTCATCTGCAGGCCTGTACAGCAAAGTTTCCTCGGTTTCAGCTGGACTATAAATGGTTTGTCTCGTCTGGCTCATTTCCTTCTTTGCGGCGGCAAAGACTTTCTCATTTGGAGGGACGGGATGTACAGGAAAAAAATTTGTCTATTCATAAGTGCTTGTGACAGTAGCACAGTGCTCATTATTTTTGAGAACTGTTAATACCTCATAATATTTGGAATGTTACTGCTGGTTTTGTCAAACATATGTGCTGTTTTTGGAATAGCATGCTAGTATAACTACCCTTAGTGTAGTATATAGTATGTATAGTGGGTACAGTCAGTATGTGGCTGGGTACCATATCCCACGATGAAATCTCTCACCTTGCAATAGAGCGAAACATTTGGGTTCACAAAGTAAACATCCTGTTCATTTTCTTAATAGGGAAATTCGTTTTTTTATAGTTACTAAACCTTTAAAGACAGAACTACTCTGAGCTACGAGGTTGATAATCTTTTGTTGAAGCCATTTTGCCACACATTTTTCCAATAATCGTGCTTATTCCTTGTGAAAAACTACATTACCCATGATTCTGCAAAGAATCTCCACCAATCAGAACTGCAACAAGTCAATTGCGCCAAAATATCTCATGAATCACTGCAAATTAATTTTTCAAATCGGTTTCTCTGCACTCTTAAACTAAATAAATGTTTGTGTGCATAATATGCACAATTTGCAATAAAAGTGAATATATTATTTCTTTATCAACAATCTATATTTCTCCATCTTTTTAAATGTGCTAGTCACTTGCAGTGCTTCGTGGGATTGTAGTTCTTTCCCAGTCTTGTACCTTTGTTTTTGTTTTTTTGTCCAATTTTCAAATACTATTTTGTTTCAAACCAAAAAATGTTGTGAAATTGTTGAAAACAATAACAAAACAACAACAACTCGTAGCTGGTTGATTTGGTTCATTGCTTATAGCAAATACTTTTTTTAATCACTATGTTAAATATAATTCAGAGAAATACTCCCAGAACCAAAAAAGTTTTATTTTATGAACCAATATTAAATTATATTAAGCACCAAAAAGTTATATATTTTTTTAACTAGGCCTATTAAAATACATATCAACCATATTTATTTTTCAAATGATATCTAGATGCAATTTACTGTTTGAAAGGTTTAGTATTGCATAATGCATACAGTTTGAGATACTATTTGTTATAAAATAAGACAGAATACAGTATATACTATATTGGCAGTATAGTACTATACTATGCTACAGTATACTAGCATTCCATTCCGAACACAGATGGAGATTGAACTGCATCATGATGTCATCGAATCGGTGTGTCATAAGCACTTGTAATTGGCTAAATGGTGCTCTGGTGATTTACACAAACGCTGATACAAGATGACTGTCCAGGAATCCAGGGGAGGATGTTGTGAACATGAGTACAAAGTAACCCCAACATTGTGTTTTTTCGTCCTACTGTAATATTATATTCATAATTTCTTGTCAAATGGTGGTTCAATAATAATCATGATAGTGATGTTCATGCAGACAATGATATGCACAAATGTTAATTGTGTAAATGCTAAATGTACATGATAAATGTATTCTCTTGCACAAAGTATGAAGTATATAAAGTCAAAGGTATTCGTATGTGGTATTGACAATATATTTGTATATGTACTATGATAGATTCTGTACAACGCTATTGGACTGGACTGTGTCTCTGGTGGAATAAATGTAGTTTTTGCTACATTTTTTTTAAACTCTTCATCTCTTTAGTGGTTTTTGTGTTTGATGAGTCACGTTGCACTCACAGAAGCTAACTTTACAATTGGAATTGCTTTTTTACAGGTACAGCGTAAGACTTGCCAGCACTTCAGTCACCTTCAGCTCTAACTGTGTGAATATGAGAAAACTGACATAATAAAAGAATATAATGTGGTATCTAATGGCATTTCAGTGAATGTCATGGTCAAAGGGGGCTTTCAGAGTTTCCATACGCGAGGTACAGCGTACAGTGTGCGTGATGCGAATTTCATCATTAGAATAGTACATGCGAACTGTATGCGCACACCCGGATTTGTGTAACCTGGCTAAAGGTTACCATTGGCTAAAATGAAGATCTTGAAAAGGTGAAAAGTTTTTTTTATGATGCTAAAGTCAAGTACTGTTGAAAGAGATGAGTTTTCAGTTGTTGCTTGAAGATTGACAGGGATCCAGCATTCCGGATGGGGGTGGGAAGATCATTCCACCAGATTACATGGATTTGTGCTCCCTATCTTTTTAATGGGAGGTAGCACAATCTGAGCGGGTAGCACAAATCGTCAGAACACCAGTTCGTTGAAACCAACTGTTCGAAAGAACCGGTTCGTGGAAAAGAACCGGACTTCCCATCCCTAAAATACATTTACTTGCACATATTTCAGAATCGGAATATCAGATATTTCATAATAAAGTAAGCATATTTTGAATAAAATGCAAATAAAAGCGATCCACATGTCATACAGAGAGCTAACTGGCTGCATGTGTTGTGTCACATGACAAGCATGACACGACGCCATGGAAAAAATAAGGTGATACATTCTAAAATAATGGTTACCTAAAGAACTAACGCTGGGGCCTCAGCTAGAATATTTTAAACTCGCGTGCGATAAATGAAATTACACTTTACTTCATTCTTTCAGTTGATTCATTTGAACGATTTCAGCTGATTCATTCAGGAACAAAGCAAGTGACTGTCTTTATGAATGGGTAATTGAAACAGACTCACTAGATTCATTTAAAAACGCAGGTTCATTCATAAAAGAAACACCACTGTGTTTGAAAGGCGATGCACAGTGGCACAGCTGTGACTGTTTGAAACTATTTTCCTTGACTAAATAGAGAAAAATGAGGCAATATTGTTAAAGTCATGCATTTACATTTATCAGACGCTTTTATCCAAAGCAACTTACAGTGCATTCAGGATATACAGTTTTTTTTAATGTGTGTTTGCTGGGAATTGAACCCACAACCTTTTGCGCTGCTTACACAATGCTCCACCACTCAGACACAGGAACACCATACAATGTACATTCATGTATATTTAATTGTTTATTGAACTGCTGTATTATTTGATATCACATTTGCAAACTCCCTTAATAATCTTTAAAAGCTGTCACTCCCTTCAATTCGTTGCAATCTCATAAAGCTCCATTGTAATCAACGAAGCTCTCTACACTGTACAACGAATCACTTATTTACACTGTCTATAACAAGAGGATTTGTGAGCTAAACTTGCATAACTCAGCAATGAACAAAAGTATTTTGAGCAGTGAGTGGATTCTGATTAAAATTGCATTCAAGGAATCAATATATGTCTGCTGCGAAACATACACACGGCTGCACAAACACGCAAGTAGAAATATTTGAAGCTCCCCATGTTGATTGGGTCAGTAGCACAGGTGCTCCTAAACATCCTATGATAGTCGCACGCAATACTTTTCAGTCGCACTGTAAATCCCTGGCCATGTGTCGCAATAGTTTCTCTTTGTTTTTTGTTTTTTTTTTCGCACAAAAGCCCAGTTGATGCTGCATATCCATTTGTGAATTAATATGCTCGACTGGGGGGTTATGGGGCAAATGCAATGTGACCTGACCCAATCGCAATTTTTTATAAGAGTGCATATATTTTACATTCTCTCTGTACATATTGTATCATTAACTGTTCATTTTCTTTGCATCTGCATCTCTTCCAGCAAAATAACATATATATATACACAAAACATGAAAAATACACTAACTGGCCACTTTATTAGGTGTGGTCTTCTGCTGCTGTAACCCATCTGCTTCAGGGTTCGACATGTGCATTCAGAGATGGTATTCTGCATACCTTGGTTGTAACGAGTGGTTATTTGAGTTACTGTTGCTTTTCTATCTTCTCTAACCAGTCTGCCCATTCTCTTCTGACATCAACAAGGCATGTTCGTCCACACAATTGCCCCTCACTGGATATTTTCTCTTTTTCGGACCATTCTCTGTATACCCGAGAAATAGTTGTGCGTGAAAATCCCAGTAGATCAGCAGTTTTTGAAATACTCAGACCAGCCGGTCTGGCACCAACCACCATTCCATGTTCAAAGTCACTTAAATCCCCTTTCTTTCCCATTCTGATGCTCGGTTTGAACTTCAGAAAGTCATCTTCATCATATCTAGATGCCTAAATGCATTGAGTTGTTGCCATGTGATTGGCTGATTAGCAATTTGTGTTACCAAGCAACTGAACAGGTGTACCTAATAAAGTGTCCGGTGAGTGTATTTTAAAGGTCTTGTCATTCGTCGGATTCACGTGACCGGATTGACTTGACAAATGATGGCAAAGGGACCAATGAATCTTAGTCGGATCAGAGCATGTGAGCGGAGCGGAGCGGGGAGCGGAGCGTGCAAAATATAGTCGGAGCGCGGAGCGGGTTTTTATCCAAAGGCTGGAGCGATCGCTCTGTCTCGCTCCGGTTCCGCTCCAATACCGCTCACACCACGAGCCTAGGGCATGCACACATCCACCCAGAATTCACCTGTGCCTTCAACAATTAACAAAACCATCAGCCTATACTTATAGTTAGCCTATAGTTTTAAATAAATATATGTTCTATTTTGACTGATGTTGCTGTGAGTTCTTTATAGGATATAGGCTGATTGGCGGACACGTCACGGAGCGGGTTTGCTGCGTGTTGATTTTCCTTTCCTTTCCGGTCTTAGGCATGCAGAGTAATTTTAAATTTGAGCGAGCGTGGAGCGATTTCACCGGAACGGGAGGAAATTGTAGATGAGCGGGGAGCGGAATTGAGCGGAGCGATCTGGTCCGACTTTGAGCGGTGGAGCGGGGGGAGCGAACACCCACGTGAGCGGGGAGCGGAAATTCTCACCGCTCAGCTCCGCTCACATGCTCTGAGTCGGATGTCCCTGGTGGAGAGCCATACCTGCTGTCCTGGGTGGAAGGCAGGAGTGATGGCTCTCCGGACATCCACATGATGTTTGTTACGTTGTACTGCACCCTGAAGATGTTGCATGGCAGTCCTTTTTTAGGGGTACCAGACAACAGGCCTTGGAAAATCTATCCACGGTGACTAGGATGCTGGTGTTACCATCGGATGCAGGTAAGTCCGTGACAAAATCGACTCCTAGGTGTGACCATGGACATCGAGGAATGGGGAGAGGAAGGAGCTTCCTAGATGTTAAGTGGCAGGGTGTCTTTGCCATGTCGCATTCCTGGCATCCTCAAACGTACCTTCTGATGTCGTTGGCCATTACTGGCCACCAGAAGCGATCTTGTAAGAGGTTTTGTTTGGTCCCAGGATGACCAGTGCCCAGGGAAGTATGCACTGTATGAATTAAAGAGGTCCTTTGGCAGCGAGGGACACCCCGGTGGAGTAGAATCAGAGACACTGGCAGCCGCGATGTCCTCGTCCAGGGACCACTGTATCGGACTGACAATCAGACTGGAGGGGAGGATAGTTTCAGGGTTTTTTGGTAGATCATCTGGAGCATGGAGTCTTGAGAGAGCATCTGCTTTAGGGATTTTGGTCCCTGGACGATAAGAGATGGTGAAATGGAATCGGGTAAAGAAGAGGGCCCACCTGGCTCGTCTGGGATTTAGCCTCTTACATTTACATTTAAGTCAAGTCAAGTCACCTTTATTTATATAGCGCTTTTAACAATACAAATTGTAACAAAGCACTGCACAATACAAAAATAGAAAAATTGTGTCAATAATGTAAAATGACAGGATTTAACACTCAATTTTCAGCTGAATGCATTTCATTATTGAATTTAGTGATGGCATTGTCCAGCTCAGTTCAGGTTAAATAATATCTGTGCAATCAAGTCGATGATTTTGCTGGAAATGAATTGTCCCCAACTAAGAATGCCAGAGGCGACAGTGGCAAGGAACCAAAACTCCATTGGTGACAGAATGGAGAAAAAAACCTTGGAAGAAACCAGGCTCAGTCGGGGGGCAGTTCCCCTCCGGCCAGACGAACCAGTAGTTTGTTCCAACTGTATCAAAGTCAAATTTTTAAGTGCTCCACTGTTCCAGTGGTCTTTCCCCGATGGATGTCTAGGTGACGAGTTCCTCACTGGAGATCTGTCTCTGGGGCTCATCTATGTGTCCTAGACTCCGCTGATGTTCTGGGCCCGTATTCATAAAGATTCTAAGAATCCTCTCAGAGAGCTCCTAATTTAGCTTAAAAATTTCTAGCTAGGATTCTTAGCTTAAAAGTGATTCAGAACCAATCTGAGAGCAACTCTGAGCGAGGAAAAGACAAAAACTTTTATCTTAGTGAGGAGGCGGGGCTGACCCCATTGCTAGCTATGACACAGTCTTTTGAAGACTGTGATTGGTTGGTTGTCCAAGAAGGAAGTAAGAGCGCTTTTAAGAGTAGGGTTTATTATAAGCCTTCACTTTGAAATTACAAGCGTAATTTTTCCTGTTTTACCGTACTCTCTCTCTCTCTCTCTCTTGTGCGCGCGCACACACATTATATTCTTTATTTTTATTTACCATGCTGTCATACTTAACGTATTTTATAAGAAATGAACAGCGACACAATAAGGTTCTGAAAGTGCTGTAACAGACCCAAATAATCGCTGCTGCATAGTTGCATTTTTCCAGTTGCCAAATATGTTAATGTAGTTAATGTAGTGATTACGTCCATTTCTGGTGCTATGGCATTTCTGCGCAGTGTCAGGGATGTTAACATGTCTTTAATAAGATCGGTCACAAACATGATCCCTGCACGATCTAATGTGAGACAGTGAGTCTTATTAATTCACTGTCATGCATTGTGTGCAACACATTTCTTCTCCCTCTTCATGTTTCATCCATTTTCTCCGCTGCTAAAGAAACTCTTAAGCCTCTTAAATGTCCTCGTCCGTACTCCTAACAATTTCGGACCTTAAGACCTCTTTTAAGGGTTAAGATGCTTTCTGAATTACTTTTTTCTTTACTAGGATCTTTTCTTTAAATTTAAGAGGAAACACCCACATTTCTAAGAATTTTCTTAGAATTTTGTTACTAGGAGCAACTCTTAGCACTAAGATTTTTCATGAATACGGGCCCAGGGCTGTAGGGGCTGCAGAGGTTGTCTCTAGGTGCTGATCTACCATTTATGGCAAAATTTGATTAATTCAGTATAATCGCTGATGGTTGGCTTCCTCTGAGGTCCTCTGAGGGGGTTAGTCATTTTGCAGATGAAGATGCTTTTATCCAAAGTGACTTACAATTGGGGAATACATAAAGCGATTCATAAAGCGATTCAAGTTTAGGATGAAGTCAAGTAGTGTCGAAAGAGATGAGTTTTCAGATGTTGCTTGAAGATTGACAGGGATCCAGCATTCCGGATAGGGGTGGGAAGATCATTCCACCAGCCAGGAATGGTGAAAGAGAATGGTCTGGAGATTGATTTTGAGCCTCTCTGTAATGGTACCACGAGGCGTCGCTCACTAGCAGATCTCAGACTTCTGGAGGGGATGTAGATTAATAATAGTGAGTGGAAGTAGGCGGGTGCTGAGCATAGGTTGCATATAGGTTGTTCTATATGCAAGTATCAGTGTCTTGAACTTGATGCAAGCTGCAACTAGTAGCCAGTGCAAGGAGATAAAGAGAGGTGTAACATGGGCTCTTTTGGGCTCGTTGAAGACCAGTCATGCCGCTGCATTCTGAATCATTTGTAGAGGTTTGATTGTCTTTTATAGAAGTCCAGCCAGTATAGCATTGCAGTAGTCCAGCCTATAAATGACAACGGCCTGGACAAGAAGTTGTGCAGCATGCTCTGTCAGAAAGGGCCTGATCTTTCTGATGTTGTGTAGTGCAAACCTGCAAGATCAAGAAGTCTTTGCAATATTCTCTTTGAAGGTCAGCTGGACATCAAAGATTACACCAAGATTTCTGACCGAAGTTGATGGTGTAATTGTTGATAAACCTAACTGAATCATGAAGTCATGCTGTAGAGTTGGAGTGCTAGGGAAGACAAGAAGCTCAGTCTTTGCCA
Source organism: Oxygymnocypris stewartii (assembly GCA_003573665.1). Taxonomy (NCBI): domain Eukaryota; kingdom Metazoa; phylum Chordata; class Actinopteri; order Cypriniformes; family Cyprinidae; genus Oxygymnocypris; species Oxygymnocypris stewartii. The sequence goes on along the minus strand of QVTF01014107.1, from coordinate 1,623,753 downwards.
GGTTGAGCTGCAGGTGATGTTCTTTCTTCCATGCCGAGATGTCTGCCAGGCAGCCTGAGATCTGTGCAGCTACAGTTGGATCATCTGGTTGAAGAGAGATATATCTGTGTGTCATCAGCGTAGCAATGGTAAGAGAAGCCAATGTGCCTGTATAATGGGACCCAGTGATGTAGTGTATGTGGATAAGAGGAGGGGTCCAAGAACCGATCCCTGGGGAACCCCAGTAACCAATTGGTGTGCTTTGGATACCTCCCCTCCCCAGGCCACCCTGAAAAACCGACCAGTGAAATAGGATTCAAACCAGTGAAGTGGAATCCCAGTGCTGTCCAGTGATGAGAGGGTGGACAGGAGGATCTGATGATTGATAGTGTCAAAAGTGTCATATAGATCCAGCAGAATGAGGACTGATGATTTGAAATCGCTTTTGCAATTCGCAGGGCTTCAGGGACTGAGAGTAGCGCAGTCTCAGTTGAATGGCCACTCCTGGAACCTGACTCTTTAGTGTCCAGTTTGTTGTTCTGTGAAAGAACCAATTAGACCTGGTTGAAGACAACTCATTCGAGTGTTTTCGCTTATGAATGGAAGGAGAGAGACATGTCTGTAGCTTTCTATAAGATAAGTGTTTAATGCAAGTTTTTTGAGCAGTGGGGTTACCCGAGCCTGCTTGAACGCAGTGGGGAAGATGCCTGTGAGGAGAGATGTGTTGATAATGTGTGTGGGTGCTGGTAAGAGTGTGGAAGAGATTGCTTGGAGAAGGTGTGAGGGAATTTAGTCTAGAGGACAGGATTGCTGGAGAGGAGAAGTTTGAATACTTCCGCCTCAGTGAGGGGACAGAAGGAGAAGATGGGAGTTTGAGCAGTGGATGTGGTTGGTTGGAGGTCCTGTGTGTGTGGAGGTGAAAAGTTACTACTGATTGTTCTAGTTTTGTCTGTGAAAAAAGTGGCAAAATCATCAGCTGTTATAGAAGTGGTGGGAGGTGGTGAAGGAGGACAGAGGAGAGAATTAAATGTTCTGAAGAGATTACGCATTTCTGGAGCGCTGTTGATCTTGTTGTGGAAAGTGAGGATTTGGCAGTGTGGACTTTAGCGGAGAAAGATGCAAGCAAGGATTGATACCTACTCAGCTCCGACGGATCTTTTGATTTGCGCCATTTTCTCTCTGCCGCTCAGAGTCTGGTTCGATGTTCACGAAGAACATCAGATAACCAGGGGTTAGAAGGTGCAGTCCGTGCTGGCCTGGAGGAGAGAGCACAAATGTTGTCTAGACAAGAGTTTAAGGTAGAGCATAAAGTGTCAGTAGCTGCATTCACATACAGAGATGAGAAATGGGTAGGTGAGGGAAGAGAGGAGGATACTGCAAAGGAAAGATGGGAAGGAGAAAGGGAGCATAGGTTTCATCTCAAAATAACCGGTAAGGGGCTTGGTGGCACCCGGGTAGCAAAATGTAATGTACGTTTTATGAAGAAATTGTCAGAGATATGTAGTGGTTGTACTAGAATGTTATCTGCAGTACAATCGTGTGTGTAAATTAAATCAAGTTGGTTGCCTGATTTGAGCATCCTAGTAGTGTTAAGGTGTTTGAGATTAAGCTAGGAGTGAATGGAAGTCTGTAGCATAAGACTTTTCCAGATGAATGTTGAAATCGCCAAATACTAAGAGTGGAGTGCCATCCTCCATGAAAGAGGACAGCAGCCCATCCAGCTCCTCTAGGAAGGTGGCTGGAATTTGGCCAGGGCGACGGTAAATTACCACAATCTGGAGTTTTATAAGAGCTATTAAAGTAATCGCATGAGATTCAAATGAGTTGTAATTGCATAGGGGAGAGTGGATTGAGTATTTCCAATTGTTTTAAATGAGCAGACCAGTGCCCCCACCCCAGCCAACTTGACGTGGGGTGTAAGAGAAAGAGATTGTTAGAGGGGGTAGCTGGGGTTGCTGGGTCTTCTAGACGAATCCAGGTCTCAGTCAAGCCCAAGATGTCGAGTGTGGGTTGTAAAGAAAAAGCAGAAATGGAGTATGCTTTGTTGACAGCTGACTGACAAATCCAGAGAGCCATGGAGAAAGAAAAAGGTGTAGTAGAAGATGTAGAGATAGGGCGCAGATTAGCAGGATTACGTTGCCGTCTGCGTGTGATGTTCGAGCGTGGTTGAGAGGCAACCGGAATGATTTGGAAACACATGATAGAGGTGGAAGGATAGAGGGTAGCAAAGGAGAGTGTGTGAGGGAAGATAGAAATGATACTTAAGTGTGTTGCTCGCTGTCTTTGCTCAGTTTTGCAGGAAAAAGTCGGCGGCCTTTACACTCGTCGGTCTTCACATGAGGAGGCTGATGAGGAAGCTACAATTGGTAAGTGACCTCATTAATTCTCTTAAGAATCTTAAAAGGGGCAACATACCTTGGACTGAGCTTCCTGTTTGGTAGCCTTAACGTGATGTTCTTTGTTGAGAGCCAGACCCGTTGTCCTGGTTGGTAGGGAGGATGTGGGTGACGTCGTCTGTTGGTCTGGAACTCCTGTGTTCTCACGGCCCGCTGGAGACGGACGTGTGCACTGTCCCACACCTTCTCACTACGTCGAATCCAGTCGTCTACAGCTGGGACCGAGGAAGGTTCGCCAGACCACGGTAACAAGGGGGGCTGGAACCCCAGGACGCACTGAAAGCGGGTCAAGCTTGTGGATGTGTGTGAGAGAGTTCTGAGCATATTCCGCCCAGGGTAGAAACTCAGACCATCGATGTTGCTCTCGACTGCAGTAGGTTCGCAAGTATCTGCCGATTTCTTGGTTGAGGCGTTCAACTTGGCTGTTGGCTTGAGGATGATATCCTGACGTGAGACTAACGTTGATATCTAATTGCTTACAGAACGCTCTCCAGACTTGGGAAGTAAATTGTGTGCCCTGATCGCTGACAATATCTTCTGGGAGACCATATACTCTGAAGACATGGTGGAACAGGGCTTGGGCTGTTTCCATGGCAGTGGGTAGTCCTTTGAATGGGATTAAGCGACAGGATTTGGAGAAATGGTCTATAATGACCAGAATGGTGGTGAAATGGTTGGAGGGAGGTAGATCAGTGACAAAGTCTATGGATAGGTGAGACCATGGGCGTTGTGGGATGGGTAGTGGTTGTAGGAGACCGGAGGGTAATTCTTTAGGGGTTTTGGACTGGGCACAGACTTGACAAGACTTTACATAAGCGGTGACCTCTCTAGCCATTGCAGGCCACCAAAATGAATTTTGTAGCAGACGGATAGTGCGAGAAATACTGGTGTTGCCTGCACTAATGGAAGCGTGGATCCATTGCATGATACGTTGACGTAGACATAGGAGTACGTACTGTTTGTCAGGGGGGCAGTGAGCAGGTGGTGGTTCATGTTGTTGTTCCTGTTGTAATTCTTCCATGATATCCCAGGAAACTGGAGCGAGGATGACAGAGTGAGGAAGGATGGGCTCCGGGATGAGATGTTCAGTGGGAAGATCGTATCGTCTGGAGAGAGCATCTGCTACAAAAGGTAAACTGGGTTCTGGGTGTTTCAGAATGGGGGCAGACGTGAATCTTTCCTTTAGGGTGATAAAGACTTCGGTGGCCTCTTTAGTCCTTCTTAGCTTTGTGGGTTTACCCTTTAGAAGTGATATTAGGGGGGACGCTACGGTGCTGTAGTGGCGGATGAAACGTCTGTAGAAGTTTGCGAAGCCTAAGAATCTCTGTAATTCCTTGACTGTCGTGGGCTGGGGCCATTCGGTGACTGCTTGAACCTTTAATCCATCCATCTTTACGCCATCGTGACTTATGTGGTAGCCTAGAAACGAGGTTTGATTAACATGGAATTCACATTTCTCCGCTTTGACATAGAGTTGATTTTCGAGTAATCGAGAGGGGACTACTTTAACATGGTTGATATGCTCTGCCTCAGACTTAGAATAGATGAGAATGTCATCAATATAGGCTACCACAAACTGGTTGAGAAGGTCCTGAAAGATTTCGTTGATGAAGGATTGGAAGATGGCGGGTGAGTTGGCAAGCCCATATGGCATAACTTGGTACTCATAGTGCCCCCTAGTGGTGTGAAAAGCAGTTTTCCACTCATCGCCTTCCTTAATCCTGACTAAGTTGTAGGCACTTCTCAAGTCAAATTTTGTGAAAATTGTGGCTTCCTGCAGCTGTTCAAGGGCAGATGTTACTAAAGGAAGTGGATAACGAAATTTGATAGTCACATTATTTAGTCCTCTGTAATCGATGAAGGGCCTTAATCCTCCATCTTTCTTTTCAACAAAGAAGAATCCTGCAGCGGCTGGAGATGTAGATGGACGAATAAAACCTGAGTCCAGAGCCTCTGCGAAATACTCTTCCATTGCTTGACTTTCGTTTCGGGAGAGAGGGTAAACTTTGCTTCGGGGAGGCATAGCATTGGGAAGCAGATCAATGGCACAGTCCCAGGGTCGGTGTGGTGGTAGCTGCGTGGCTTTGGCCTTGCTAAAGACTTCAGAAAGATCATAGTAATAGGCGGGGATACTCACAGTGTTGAGGGTAATAGGACTTTCAATGCTGGTGGTGAGACATGGTTGGGGCTTAGTGGGGAAGCAGTTATTTATACAAAATGTGGACCAATGCGTAAGCTCACCATGATACCAGGAAATGTTAGGGTCGTGAATAGATAGCCAGGGATGTCCCAGGATGACTTTGAGCTTGGGAGAGTCAACGATGTACAGTGTGATGTATTCCTGATGCAGCAGACCGATGAAACATGGCTTTTAAGGCGATATCATTCCAACCAGTCTGTGCAGCAAGTGTTCTGAATTCAACAGCGTATTCAGCGGCGGTGCGGTTACCTTGAGTGAGGTTAAAGATTTGTGCTGACACATCTTTGCCTCCGGCGGGGTATTCAAACACTTCACGGAGTTGTTGGATGAAATAATCGACTGAATATCTGAACCGTGAGTCAGAGTCCCAAACCGCTGCAGCCCAATCGATAGCTCTCCCTGTTAACAGCGTCATTAAGAACGCACATTTCTTTTCCTCTGATTCGAATTTATCCCCTTGATGATCAAAGTACAGTTTAATTTGACGAACGAAGCCTTTACATTGTTCGGCAGTACCATCAAACTTATCAGGAAGGGAAAAGCTTACCGTCTTCGGCGTGAGTGGTGGAAGTGATTGGATGTAATGCGTTAGGTGTTCGTTGACGGATTGGAGCTTGGTTAGTTGTTCTTGGTACCCCTTTAACATTTAGCTTTGATAAGCAAATGCTGCTTGCAGGTTCGAAACTTCTGCTGGATTCATGGTAGGCGAAGTATTCTGTAACGAGGACGCTGAGGCTGAGTGAGAATCCATGTGCGGAAGTTTATTAAAGGCAGTTACCACAAACACATACGAGAAGGCAGGCAGAGGGTCAAAACCAGAGTAGCAGTCGGATCTGTCAACATACAAAGGGGATATCCAAAAGGCAAGAGTGAGTAGGCAGGCAATAGGTCTAAGCAAAAACATCAGTCCGATCAGGTAACCAAAACAAAGGGGATAATCCAGGTAATCGATAAACAGAGAGCTAGGCAGAATCATACACAGTAGTCAGGCAGAGAAGATCAGGAAATAACGCTCGGTAAGGGTAAACTGGCAATACTTCGCACAGGCCCAAACGGCTAGCATGCTTATATGTGCTACAAACAGGAAATGAGTGTAGAAGTAGAGGGAGTGGAGCACAGTCAGTACTCGGGTGAGGGCTCCCTCTGCTGCTTTGGCATTACATTATTATAATTACCAGTAAGTGCAATCAAAAATATAAACCTCAACGAAACGCAAAATATAAATATTTGGGAAATAAAGTATTCCTTCCTAGCAGCAAGTAAATAATTTAAACAACAGATCTACAAACAAGTATTACAACACTTACACGTACGCTGCCTACCGTCTCTTCTGGTGACTAATTGGCTTCTCTTAGCCTCCCGGAGATACTCAAGATTTCAGTGGTCAGTGTTTACCACAAATGGATAGCAGGCCCCCTCCAGCCAGTGTCTCTATTCCTCAAGGGCGAGCTTGATGGCAAGAAGTTCTCTATTCCCAATGTCATAATTTTGCTCCACCGAGGATAATTTCCGGGAGAAAAAGGCACATGTATGGAGTCAAGGAGGATTCCCCTGATGCTGAGACAGGACGGCTCCAACTCCAGATGTTGAGGCATCCACTTCGACTATGAAGGACTTCTGTGGGTCAGGATGGACCAGAAGTGGAGCCGACGTAAAGGCCTTTTGGAGGGCCTTCATTGCGGAGGTGGCTTCGGGCGTCCAGGACAGAGACTTTGGCTTGTCTTTCAGGAGGTTGGTCAGTGTTGCAGTGATGGAGCTGTAGTTGTGAATGAAGCGTCTGTAGAAATTTGAACAACCTAGGAATCGCTGGAGTTCTTTGATAGTAGTGGTTATGGGCCAGGTCTTGATAGCTTCAACCTTCCCCTCATCCATCTTGATACCTTGGGAGCTGATCTGATACCCGAGGAACTGAATTGAAGCCTGGTGGAACGTGCACTTCTCAACTTTTGGATACAGCTGGTGTTCTCGAGCCATTGGAGGACCTCAGAGATGTGCAGGCGATGTTCGGCCTCATTCCCGGAGTACACAAAGATGTCGTCAATGTAAACCAGCACGAAGCGATATAGGTACTACACGGAATACCTCATTCATGTAACCCTGGAATACAGATGGGGCATTGCCCAATCCATATGACATGACGAGAAATTCATTTTTTTCCAGTATGTGTGTTCCCTGGGAATTGAACCCACAACATTTTGCACTGCTAACGCAATGTTCTACCACTGAGCCACAGGACCACAATAATTACTCACTTCCGTGTGTTACAACTACTTTGCATGTCTGTAATATTGCTGCAGGGTTTGTCTGCTGAAAGTAATTTGTTAATACTTAACACGTAATTTGTTAATACACTTTTCAGTTTCCTTTTGATATTGGATGGATGAGGAGAACTGCTAAAGGGATTGTCGTCATTTTGTTATTATCAGCCTGGTTACTTCTACAAAAACCCAGAAGGATTTTTCCATTGGCTTTGGGATTATTATGAAAAAGAGAACTGTTACCAACAAAAGTTTATGCCTAAATATAATCATGTAAGAAGATAAACAGGCTGTAAACGAACTACATCACAGCAGCATTTACCTGTTCGGTGTGATGATGTTTAACATCCACAACAACCTCTACAGTGCCATTTAACAACTTGTTTGCAATTGCCTTTTTCAACACAATTAAAAACTATATAAAAAAGGGGGGGGGGGGGGTTATTGATGTAGTTTATGTGGTTGAATAAAGTGTGAAAATAGCTTGAGCTTGTGTTCACACAAACCTTATTTCAGGCACTTCACCAAAAACCAATAAAACAAAAATATTTATTTCAACCAGAAGTGCTAAAATGCTGTTTTGGCCTGCAAAAAAAAATGCATCATCCCTGCAGTGACCTATTGAATCCTGTTTTTGAAAATTCTTATTGAATTCCACCTTTAAACTGGTTCAATGGCAGTTGCTAATTGTTTACAGTTCAACAGAATGTACTCTCATAATTTGCACAAAGTGTCTTTGTCCTGACCTAAGATTTATAGAAAATACTCTTGTACGGAGTAGACAATTCAAACGTTTAGTTAAAAAGCAGCATTAGCAGTTAACTCTCTTTTAATAGATATTTATTGATTTTTCAAGCACACACCTATAAAAACGTATCATTACTATTAGATGAATATAGACTCCATTTGATATTTGATGGCAGATTATAGTTGTAAGCAAATTAAAATCACACCCATAATGTAGCATACACATTATGTATGCCTCATTGCCTCAAACATGAGTTTTTCCACTGTATTGTGTCACAAAACCTACTGATTGCATTGCTCATAAGCCACTGTTGATCAATAAGAGAGTAAAAGATAGGTCTGAAGTAACCCCAAAAATGCCCCCTCTACGTGAGTGTTCCCTGGAGCCTGACATGGCGGTGCGTGTAAGGGAGTTTCCCCTCACCGAAACCACACAATTTTCTCTGATGAGGAAACTGTGTCAGCGGAAACATGCACATAAAGGGGCTTGCAAATGCATAACTGAAATGCAATTTCCCTAGTACCCTGCTGTCTAATTTTAAATCAAAATATCTTGAGGACTGAGGGGACTATAGTTTTTGCAGAGATATTTCATCACAACCAATGTCTCCTCTGCAGTAACCTCTGCACAGCCAATGTTTATACCCCCAGTAGCCTATTGTCAGAATCAAAACAAAAGCTGATTAAAAGGAAAGTTGGAAATAGCAGAGAAAATGCTAATTACACATCAGAATTACATAGAGAGATTTATAGTTTTAATTTCATTATATTAGCAGTGCAGACATTTTTCATTATTTTAATAAATAGTTAAATAAATAGAAAAAAGGCTACACATAAATAACATAATATTAAAATTAGCATTACATTTTCATAAAACAAAACAAAATATTTTTTTTATTAAATAATTAACTTGGTCAGAAAAACTTAACTTAAAATAAATAACTTGGATGTAATTTAGCATCCATGGACACAAAATCCCCATGATTTCTCCCTATAACTAATAGTTATATATTTTGACCTGTTTTAATATAAAACATCGACTAGGGGTAATTTCTGTCTTATCAGATCAGTTTCAAGTTCACCACACTGCTTTCCTCCCCACTATTTTCCATTATTTCCTTATTTTCGTTTGACGTCTAGCTACACTGTAATAAAAAAAGGAAAATGTACTGGTAATTTTATAAGTAGGTAATAAATCCAATGCAGTGCAAAATACAGGTAAACGCCGGTAAAATAATAAATTAATAAAAACGGAAAGTTCATTCATATAAATAGGTACAGTACGTTTTGTTATATCTTTACGGATTTTTAGAGTGCATATCATAAAGCAAACACCCCAAAGAAGGTTTTCCCGTTTTCGCTTTCGACGCGGGGCAGGAGTTCTGTGGTGGTGTCGGTGCGCAGTTTGTCTCCAGCTCGCAGTTTGAAGGCCGCACCGAGGTAAATGGTGTTGTACCACAGGCCTTCAGAGTTAGATGCATGCACACAGGTGGAGCGGATCGCGCTGAAAAGCGGCTTGTAGCTGCCGTAGGCCTCGGAGTAGCGCCACACCGCATGGGTCATATGCACGACGTCATGGTCCTCAGTCATGTCATTCTTGCTGCTGATGTGGAAAGACACCTGGCTGTAGACGAAGTAAATGCCGTCGTTAGGAATGATGATCTCTCTGTCCACCAATTTCAAGCCGCCTGAAACGAAAGCCTGGTCCTGGTTCTGTTTCCAATTTAGGCTATCATTACTCACGTCAGGGTCATATACACCTAGAAAAGAATACAACAAAAACATGGCCTAAGTCGGTGCTACTCAATAGGTTTTTGCTGCAGGATGTAGATTTAACTTTGGACATCAAGTGACAACCTTAAAAGCTCTAGGCCTACTATAATGGCTTATTTTGTGGTCTTGGTGAATACAATTCATGAATATACAAGTAGGCTAAATAATAAAAACATTTAAATTTGAAGTTGCCTAAATTAGCATTAGTTAATAGATTATGAACAAACGTTAGTTAATAATGAACAATAGTACCCTATAGGCTATGTACACAGCAACACTAACCTAGATTAATGAATGCTGTAAAAAAAAATAGTTGTCCATTCAATGACACATTACATACTTTATACATTAATGTTAACAAAATAATCACAAAAGTTCTTTAAATTAATTTTAATGTCCTATAAATTTCAATATTTCATAGTTTTGGCAGGTGTTATACAAAACATCAAAACTAGTTTATCCTCACGGTAAGTGAAACGGTATCGACTGTAATCAGGGTCATGGTTTCTCTTTAATTTGTATAGTTTGTATCATTTTCAAGGATGAGAGCATGTTATGCAATCTGTTCATATTGGTGTCTGCCATTGATTCATTTCTAATTGACAGATGAATTTGTGTCAAATTATAGTAGAGTTTGACTGCTATACAGTAACTTTGGTCTTTGACTAACAAAAACAGACCCATTTTTATAACTGTACTTCTATTGGATTGTAATCTGACATATATCTGTTTATCCTGCATTTTTGGATACATAACCAAATGATTCAAGTTTATAGTCCAGTCAACTTCATACAATTACCCCTAATAGTATTTGGAGTCTTGCAATATATTTAAAATGTATGAAGCAGTGCAAATCTGCTTAAACTTTTAATGCATTCTGAGGTGAGGTTATGTTTAGTGGTTATTTACAGCTCATTTACCACTTAATCAAGTGAATCAAGCTTACCTGTTAAATGGATGGCAACCTTGGAAGTGACATGATGATCTCTTAATGTGAGTCTGAGCTCTGATGGGGAAAAACACAAAATAACTAATGTAAGATGATTTAGTTTAACAGAAAAACAAATAATCTGATGTGAATGGGAACAAGGGGATATGAAGCTAAGGGTCTGAACTCACCATTTCCACCTTCCTGATTGTTCTGAGACTAGAATGAACAAGAAACGTAATATTAAGTACACAGTAATGCACTGATATGTGCCTGAAATGGCATATTTATAATGAAGTGTCTTGGTCAGGATAGTCACCTTGTTGAGCGTGAAGCAGACAGCAGCGGCGGCACACAGGGCCACAGTCAGCAGGACCCCACACACCCGCCAGACACCTGACTTTGAAGAGGCCACCTTCCTCCTCGACACCATCACCTGTGGCGCTCCTTCTTCAAGAAACTGACTCTCAAGATCCATCATCATCATGTCTATTAGTCTCCGAAAGCTCAAGTTAAACTATGTCCAAATATAAGAAACAGCAGAGTGTCAGTACACTTCTAAAAGGTCTTGTAAAGTCTCCTCAGAGCAGTTTATCACTTCAGTGTTTTGCTTGGTTGGTCTGTCAGCCCTGTGCTCAGAGAAGCTGCTTCTTCATTCTTTTTAAAGCAAGACCAGGGGAAACCCCAGTGATGTCAGTGTATGGAGAAGAAATGTGCAGTAGGCGACTGTGAGTAGAAACCATGAGATACACCCCACGGATATATTCCCACCTACTTACACTCACAATAGAGATGTACAGTCACAGAAATAAGCCAATTGTTGTATGGAACATTGTTTACAGTTTTGCGACATCGTATCACTCTAAAAAGAAAGGTTCTTTATTAGCATCTATGAAGAACATTTGACTTTCATAGAACTTTTTCACTGCACAAAAGGTTCTTTATTGTGGAAAAAGGTTTTTTAGATTTCCAAAATGTTCTTTACACTAAGAAAAAATGCTTATTTTAAGAACTAGTCACTGAAAGGTTCTTTGAGGTTCTTCTATGGCATCACTGCGAAAACACCCCTTTGGAACGCTAATTTTCATTTATTTAATTTATTTTGGATATCAGAGATGTATGCATTTTTAAAATTGAATCATACATTTTTATTTAGGTCTAATTTTGTTAATGGAGAAATTGTGGTTACAGTTATTCAGATTTTTGCATTTTCATTTCAAATCGAGAGGTTAAAACGAGAGACATGGGTAAAGAACACGTCTAGAATTAGCAGAGTATGTTGTTACTTGTGTTTTTATTATTTCATTGAACAGTTGTTAGAATTCATTAAGGTATTGCATAATATTTCCAAGTAGTGAACGGTAGACCGGACGGACAGTGAGTGACTGGAAGGAGTGTGCTTTTGAATGGTGTCTTGATTGCAGGTGACAGGTACGGAGCATCAGAACTCAGGTGATGGTGATCGAGTGACTGAAGTGAATCCCTGACACAATACAATAATTAAATCTTAATTCATAGTGTATCATATTTCAGAGATCCCTTCAGTTACGAATATAAGCCTATACGTAATTCATAGAATTATGTGATTCAGAATATAATCAAGAGGTATCTCTTTACCTGGTATTCTGTTTGATTTCTCTGTAATTATTAAACCAAATTATACAGTGCACAAATGTATGTAGAAAATGCACTACTTTACATTAATGGCACCCTTTTGTAATTAAAAAAATTCACATTTATTGTTATGTTTATTTCACATATACAGAAATTGATCACAAGACAATGGAGAGGGGCTTTTCCTCCTCGTACTAAGAATAGATCAAAAAGTTTAGAATTTTCTGAAATTGTCTGAAATTTGTTGCACAATTCTGCTCTCTTTCCACTGTTTTTTCCAAACTCAGTCATCCGGCGCAAATGAGAGGTGAACGATGCGATTTCCTCTTTTTGTGTGTGTGTATTCATCATGACATGATTGAAAGTGCACAAAGAAATAAGTGCTTTTGACATTTTTATAGGCCTCACAGCATGAACGTGTGATAGCAGAGCAATTGTTCTGTCCATTTATCTCAGACAATGGCTTTTCATGCAGGTCTTACAGCATCAATGTTTTGATGACAGTGGGGATGTTAGTGTAGCTCTGCTCACTGCTCGACAGGTAGACGCTTGTAAAAGCACTAACACAGAAACTATGACCAGGTTATGTATACAGAAAAAAATGGTTCTGCATTAAGGTAATCAAAGATTCTGCCGTGGAAGTCAATTGAAAAGATTTTACAACATTTGAGCAAAATATATTTTAAATACATGCTAAATATGTCGTAAACAGTGAAGCTCCACAAAATATTTAAAATTATTAATATATATATATGTTCACATGTTAGACAACAAAGTTCTACATCAAATGTATTTGTAATTTCTTGTACTGAAATATGTAGGGCAAAATATATTTATAAATGCTGTTTAAACATTTTTAAAATATATTTAGAAAAATATACAGAAAATAGTAATAACTGGTAGATAATACATGTACGAAAATAATTGTAGCCTATATTAAAAATATATTTATGGTATGGGAAGACTTGTTGGATAAATTCATGATATTGTAAGACTGATTACTGAGAGGATACGAGATATTTATAAATGCGCCAGTATAAATTTCTGTATGATTATGCATATTTTGTACCAAAATAGCAACTTTGTAGAAAAAAAATGAAGTGGGGGATTTTGATCTTTTCATATCAGCTAAATATGAGATTATGTAATGTCAAACTCTTACAAAAAAACCACATTTCTTTGACCAGAATGTCATAAAATGGCATGAAACAAAGCAAAGAACTTCAACAACACTTCAGGAACACCATGAAATATCAAACACAGCAAAGGCTGTAAATAGTCCAGTGCTGGGAAGTTTGGAAATGTAATAGGTTACAGATTACAAATACCCTATTTAAAATGTAAAATGTATTGTAACTATTTCGATTACTTTATTGAAGTAATGTAGCTGATTACATATGATTACTTTTCATTACTTTTTTATTTTTAATAAATGTTTCCAACTGTTAATCATTTAAAAACAAGTAAACAAGGCAGGGTTAACCTTACAGTGGTATTCAATATCGATTACTGTCAGACTTTCAAAATCTTTTATAACTTGAATTAAGATCATAATAATTTCATTTTAAATCACATCCACCACAAAACCAGTTTAGTTTAGTTAATCTAAAAAAATAAGCCTATACAGAAACCCAAACATGGAATAAAACCGTCATCGAATTAGCATGTGTCCTATTCTGTGTCCTAAACTCCTACATTGATGTCTCATATTTTAGAGCAGTCAATTCAGTTTGGGAAATATCTGAATCAAATCTGTATGTGTGTGAACATATTCAAATATAGCACCCTTTGTAATTGTTTGCATTTTCATAAGTAACTGTAATTTAATTACACATTTTTTCAGTAACAGTAACTGATTACAATTACATTTATTTTGGGTAACACTTTATTTTAAAGTGTCATAATACAAAGTAATTACCTAATTAAGTACTGAGTAGTAGCCGTTGTACTTACATGAAACAAAATGTATTTACCGTGTTATTTACCATGTCTAAGTTATGAAACAGCCTGTAATTACAGTTAAGTAATTATGTAGATGTAATAGGCAGTTACTGTTACACAGACCGAGTCTGTTAAACAGCTACTTGTACACTTAAGTACAATCTTGATACACTTTATTTTAAGTAGCTTATGTTTGTGTAATATTCTGTAAGTGTAATGTAATTAGAAATGTATTACATGCATTGTAGCTGTGTACTGGTGGGTTAAATCAAACAGGTGCAGCTGGATTAGGTGTACAGTATAGATGCACATGAAGTACACTTAAGTACAATCTTGATACACTTTATTTTAAGTAGCTTATGTCTGTGTACTTACATTTATATTTATGTTGTATAAAGTCTGCAACACATGTAACACTCTTTTGGTTACATAAGTAGCTGTGTAACAGATTCAGTCGGTGTAACAGTAGCTGCCTATTACATCTACATAATTCCAAACTGTAATTACAGGCTGTCCCATAACTTAGTTACACGGTGAGTACATTTTGTTTCATGTAAGTACAACAGCTACTACTAAGTACTTAATTAGGTAATTACTCTGTATTATGGACACCTTAAAATACAGTGCTACCTTGACTTCTTTGAAATGTCATGTTTGACTTCTTTATACATGATTCAGTCAATAACAAATTGTTTTCGCTAAGATTTAATTACTTCCAGAGAGAGAAACAGCGAGACGACATCATCTTGACGTAATGGCTGCCGTCCGAGCTTGTAGACATTTTTGTATAATGGGAGTGAAAGAAACCATTCCTGCACTGTTTTATATTTACAAGCTGTTTCAATCATTACCACATTGCTTAAACTTTACAGGTTTATGTGGGGATTATTATATGGGAAACCGTGGTGCGCCCCCATACCAACAGCACTGTCAAAAAAACCTTTTTGATTTAATTTCCAGTGCATGAGCCAAATGACGCAAGTTTTCAGCGTACCGCGTAGAGATGTGGAAGATACGTAGGCTTCTACTGAATCTGGAGAAATCACATGTAGGGCATTTAAAAAAAGTGTACTGAATCTCTGTGGTCACATTTCATAGCAAATACTGAACTGAAAACACAGAGCTCTCTTGCAGCCATTCATTTGATCTATGACTTTATTATAGAAGTGTAGATATGCATACAACTTCCCTGCTAAAAAAAACAATAGAAGCCCAATAGAAACCATCACAGAAATCCGAATGGTTTCCATTAAAATACCATTATAAACCATTAGCTTTTTTCCAGTAAAACCATTACAAAATTCATTTTTTTGGGGTATTTGGGCATTTTTACAATAGGATTTAACATCCCACCAATAGAATCCATCACATACCAGTAGACACCATTATAGTTTCCATTAAAACCAATACAATTCCCATTAAAACCGTTACACCCATTACATTTTCTATTGTGTTTTGGGCTGGGTTCTACTGTTTTCTATGGGTTAATCTTTTTGTTGAGATATTGTATCTCAGGCAATAGTGTATTTACCACAACATACTTTTGAATTAGTCATTGTAAATATTGACAGATAAAAGATTCCCCTGAAATTACTAAAGTATTTATTCATCCTCCTCCCCAGTTATGACATTACTTATGTTATGACATATAAGTTATGACATTACTTCTTTAAAATAGTGTCAGGTCCCCCAAAGGAAGTGAAACAGAAGGGAAATTAAAAATACAGCTCAAAAAGTTTGATCATGGGATACCGTTTTCAGAGGTATACACAACAAGGTCGTGCTCTTCCCTGGAATAATGACATTACAGCAGCGTTCATGAAATTAACCATGTTTGGTGTATATGACAACGCCATATGACCCTCGGCTTCCTCCATGTGCAGCATCATGGGATGAACTGACTTCTACATATTTGTTGACAGAGTCTGACAGTGATTGAGGTGTTGAGAGTTGATGGGAATTCAGATGTCTGACAAATCTCATCTATTACTATAACAAAACTCCCTCTTTATTTAAACTGAGTCTGTATGCTGATCTGACAGGTATTGCTGGAAAAATCATTCGCTTGTTGGACTGACACATGTATGTGTAATTTGAATATATTAGAATTAAATATTAAAATCAATTTCACTAAACCAATATTATACCAAGCGCCATTTGTTTGTAAAGAAACATTGCACAAGCACACTGGTTTAAAAATGATAAAACAACTGATATGCTGTTCATAATAAAGTAATTTCGCCTAAAATAATTAAATGCTCTGACATTCAATCATTTTAAAGTGTCCAAGTGCTTTTGTAATAATATTATTTACACCGAGTTCAAAGTTTGGGGCTGGGAAGATTTTTTTATAGTTTTGAAAGTGTTTTCCAAAACTGCATTTATTTGATCAAAAATACAGTAAATACAGTAATATTGTAAAATATTATCACAACTTAAAATGACTGTTTTATGTTTGATTATATGTTCAAATGTAATTTATTGATGTGATGCAAAGCTGAATTTTCAGCCAGTCTTCAGTGTCACATGATATTTCAGAAATCATTCAATCATTCTAATATGCAGATTTGCTAATGGAGAAAAAAATATTATTATCAATGTTAAAAAAGTTCTGCTGATTAATATTTTTTTGGGAAATCAGTATCCTTTTTTTCTTAGATATTTTCTTTTTTCTTGGGATTCTTTGATGTCAACAAAGTTCAAAATTAAACACATTATGTAACATTATAAACGTCTTTACATTTACATTTTATGTAAAAAAATATTTTTACTTACAGTGCATTCAGACAATACATTTTTTTACTGTCACTTGTGATCACATTAATGCATCCTTGCTGAATAAAAGTATTAATTTCTTTCAAAAACAACCTTATTGGCCCAGACTTTTGAACAGTATATATTCAATGCATACGATTGTGTGGTTGGATCAAGACATCACATATGCAAATGCTGCTTTGCTACAAGTCAATGGATGCGGTGGTGTTCACAGTAATTCGGTTCAGGGGAACATTTTTTGTAGGTGACTGGTTTCACAGGTGAAACTTGTTTTCTTCTTTCTCCTACACTCACCTTTCTGAGTTGGGGGCTTTACTTTGCCCTGACTTATCTTGGGGTTGGGTTTGTGGGTGGGGGACTCATCACACTTCCCAAATACTTCAAGGTCTGGGAATTTTTAATGATTGTTCAATTTGAATAGCTGTGGAAAACACACACACACACACACACACACACACACACACACACACTCATACAAAGGTGACCTTACAACAACCATCCAGCACACACGCACCTGCTTCACTTCTGCTGAACAGAAATGTGCCGGTGTCGTAATAATGTGTAGACCGCAGTTTCCTATAGCTCTGCAAGAACTGTCAAAATATATACTTTATAGCCATCTTCCACTTCTTTAATAAAGCATTACCATGCAATTTGTTACAAAATACTTTTTAACTTTTGAATAACTTTTTCTGGAAGTCACTTTTTTTATTTTAGTTTTTTTCCCCACATATACCATATTTAAATATTTGTGGTTATTAAAAGTGTTCACTCAGGTTCAGTTGGGATTTATTTATGTATTTACTGTAAGCACTTAATTAAAACAGAGGATAATAGTACATATGAAATAAAACAAAAAAGTACTCAAATAAACCATAAAATGATGCCTTAGAAATGTGTAGTTCTTATGTATAGAGGCCCATTTCTGTCACATGAGGCGATAATCATGTTTTAGTCCATCATAATTATAAGTAAAAATAATGATATACTTGAAAATCTGAAATAAAAAATTCATTCTGACTTGACAAGTTGAATATTATGTCATAATTATAGCATCACAACTTTTCATCCCTTGAATATGACACATTATGGCATCATTTAGACTTTTAATGTCACACTTTTTCATTTTTTATCTAATAATTTTTCCTTTGTCACAGATATTATGTTTTATACAATAATTTTTACCTTGTCATAATATTTTTTTATAATTTATAGTTTTGATGTTTTATCTCATAACTAATAGAATGTCGCAATTTTGACTTTTCATTTCATAATTGATTTAATATCTCATAATTGTAACGTTTGTGTCCTACAGTAATTTTGACAGTATCTTATAATTGTAACTTTTTATATCATATACAGTAATTATGACTAAGTATTCTACTATGAGACGGAAATAAGTCTATGAGAATTATACATAAAAAGACTTCCTGAGTCTTGACTCTTGAGTATGAAATATTCCCTGAAAACTATAAAGTTACCAATAAGCTCAAACGCATTGTTAATGCTTGAAAAGTAGCTAAATAAATAGCTATATCTCGCATAGGCCGACCGAATAGTACATTAAATGAGACAATAAATCAATAAACAAACAAACTACAGTCAAATAACTGTTTAGGATCTTTAAAAAGCTTAATAACTCTTAATAAACTTATTGTTATCAAAGAGTTCAAACGGTTCAACAATCAGGGAAGATTCAGAAGAAAATGTGTAGGACCTTTAGTAGTGTATTGTTTATTTATTTTTAGGACTTTAGGTTTTTTATTGAAAATGTAGGACCTTTAGTAGTGTATTGTTTATTTATTTGTAGGATCTTTAGGTTTTTTATTGAAAATGTAGGGTCTTTAGTAGTGTATTGTTTATTTATTTTTAGGACTTTAGGTTTTTTATTGAAAATGTAGGACCTTTAGTAGTGTATTGTTTATTTATTTGTAGGATCTTTAGGTTTTTTATTGAAAATGTAGAGTCTTTGGGTATAAATGAGGTAACCTGCACCGTGACATCTCAACCGGAAGCCGCACCTTCCAATCGCCACGCCCATATATACGTCACAGCGGACTGACCAAACCGGGAAGTGAAGATGGCGACCGCCTACGAGAGGTTCAACCTGTAAGTTTAAACTTTTATTCGAGCACAGCGACTGATAGAAACACGCACGGCGCCCAGTTTCGCTTTAATGAAGCTCTGCTCTTGTAATGGCTGCGTCTGTGGGCGCTGTCAGAAGTGTTGTTGGCAGTACAGGGCAGTTTATGCTGTGATGGAAGCTGCTCTGGCTTAAGCCGTTCAGACACTGTTCACATTGGCTGTGTTTCAAAACCCAGCGAGCTGCACATCTAGACATAGCATTTAAACGCGAGAGCAGAATCTTTATACTGCGTTACGACAACAAAACGCACCAAGTGCTGTCTATGTAGCTCACTGGGTTATGATGCATTGGTTTGAGTGTGGTGGACAGTCTATTCTCATGTTTTAGTAAGTCTACTATGACTAGGGTGTTCATTTGGATTATGCATTAGGATTCACAGTTTCAGTGCTGTAGTTTTGTAGAGGCATCAGTGTAAAAGATGATGTTAAACAGTGCCAATGTTTTGTTTAGTCAAATGTTATTCCGGCTATGCATGTATAAAACGAATGATAAAGTATATGGCATGCTGTACAAAGATGCACTGTTAATATCTGATGATTTGACAAACTGAAACTAGCTGAACCACTGAGAGGGAGGGGAACCTGATGAAATATCTTCAGCACACACCTTACATCAACATGACACTGAGTTATCAGTCGCTCGGAGACTGATATGAGCCACAGCGGTCTGCTTTCTAAGTCACTGACTTTAATTATCATGACAATTAAATGGGAGGGAAATAAAGTTTGACACTAGTGATGCACCAAAACTATTTTTTTGTTTGCCTAAAATGGAAACAGAAGTTCACATATAAACCAATTAGTTGTTGAATTGTATGTAACACATTTAATTGCATGTATGTGTTTGTGCTGACTTTTAATTATATATTAATTTAATGTTGTAAATACACATTTAAACAGTGCTGTAATTTTAAAAAAAAAATCCCCAAACACTAATAGGTTAAGTAAAAATATAATATGTAACAAAGTATATATTTAGCCAAATGTTCCCCTCTAGAGTATTTGTTTCTAGCTAACTGATGAGTTTATGGACATTGAATAGCTTTCCCAAGGCAAATGTGACATTACATGCTATATTGTTTAAGTTTAAACAGTGATTACATGCTTATATAAGTTGTATTTTTATTCTTTCAACCAGATGTGTATTATTTTTTCTGCTGTATATTTTTGATTGCCAAATATTTTGGTGCATCATTTTTTAATCGGTATGCCAGAAGCTTATATCATTCGGCCTCTCAGAGTCTTTTCACTTTCAAAAACCTACAATAATAAACACTATGATGTATATTTGTTTCACAATTGTAATACTGTATTCCTTTTAGAATTAGTTATTTTTTGTATTACAGTAGGTTATTAACATTATGCTTCTCGTAATTAAGTCACAATGCAATAGTTTTTTTCTTATTTAATAAGAATTCTTTTTTTGGGGCCTAATTCTTTATTATTATTATTATTATTATTATTATTGTTATTATTACAGTCTTTTTGAGATTCACTAATTTGCTTACTAAATACCAATTTATTGTTTGTATCTTGCTTTAATTATGTAATTAGCCTGTTTTGTAATTTTAGAGATACAGTAAGCCCTTCAGTATTATGAATGGCCTCTTGCACAATAAACAGAACATTGCCAATGGTATTACGGCTGAGAAAGGCTTGTCTATAATGACATAGTTTACAATAAGCCAGAAACTCTTGCTTCACAGTGTGTTTGTTGAGGCGGTGCACATAATTCATACTGGCGGTGATTTTTCATATACAGACACTAGACACAGATCTAGTTGTAAAGCTATTGGGTATTCAACACCCCCTTGCTTTTTAATTTTTTGCAGAACACAAGTAGTTAAAATGAATCCATTCTCAAGTCTTAAGACAGTTAGTGTGGGGGCCCCACAAGGACGTGTACTGTCACCATTATTGTACTCCGTGTACACCAATGATCGTGTTTCACATTGTAAATCAGTTCACATTTTTAAGTTTGCAGATGATACTACATTGATTGGTTTAATAACAGATAATACTGAATCAGACTATAGCAATAGGGTCTGACTGCAGACTTGCACTTTCAGACTTTGTATTTTTTATTTTGTTTTATTTGTTGCTAATTTTTTAGTTTGAATCTCGTAACATTTTACAACAGTAGCAGGTGGTGAAGACAAGAAAAAAGAAACTAAAATACAATGTCACTTGCAATCGCTGCTTGCACTTTCCGCTACCTGCGACGTCACTTGCATTCGACACGAATCGTGTGCGTTTCCTACGGAGACAAGACGCTCTGATGGTTAAAGAAATGTCCGCAAATCCGTGGCTACCGAACAGCAGAGTATGAACGCAATCGCAGTCTCTCGTTTAGTGTTTTCCTCCCGTAGAAAAACACAACCAATTAATATGGCTTAATATATTAATATACATTAAGTGCAATTTAAAGTTGAAATTCGAATCGATGTATACTTCTTATTAAATGTACTACAAGGAAAGCAGATGGCCATGAACACTACACTACGCACACTTTCACTTGTCCTCCCATACAGCAAAATGCTTAATGTGGACTAAATATAATAATAATAATAATAATAATAATGAGGGAATTAAGAGTATTCTATAGTCTTTGACTAAGATTATACAAGACAATTCATTAGCCTCGAAGTCTTGTTGTTGACACAAAGATACAGCCCAGCAGATATGAAAGTGCATTAAGTGATATTAAAAGGACGCAATGCGTTAAATTGCACGTTAAACGTTTTCCTCCCATTGAAGAAAATAATACTTTTAAATAAAACACGTAATAGAGCTTAATGGACAAAGACAATGATATAAAAGAGCTTTAGACCGTTTATTCTATATGGGAAAAACCATTAACGTGAAACTGTGCATTGCGTTTATTCTGGGCTCACCTTACATTAGTTAAGTAACGTCATATTTTAATAATGAAGAGGAGCATATTGAGTTTTCTGTTTATCATCTGTCCATTACACCACATTATCCCACGTTTTGCAGTATGGGAGGAAAATACTATATACATATTCATTATATTAATAAACTGTATATTGAATTTGATCTTTTAATAGCGCTAACTTAATATATTAAGTGTTTGTGTTTTTCTACGGGAGGAAAGCGCTTAACGAGAAACTGCGCATTGCGTTCATATTCTGCTGTTCTGTAGCCACGGATTTGCGGTCTTGTCTTTTTCTCCTACAGAGAACTTGCAGGACCCTGTTTGTTATTGTACAAAATTAGTTTTAATCGCTTAACAGCCACAGCGTCTTGTCTCCGTTGGCAACGCACGCGATTCGTGTCGAATGCAAGTGACGTCGCAGGTAGCGGAAAGTGCAGCGATTGCAAGTGACATTATTTTAGTTTCTTTTCTTCTTGTCTTCACCACCTGCTACTGTTGTAAAATGTTGAGAGATTTAAAAAATCAATAAATATTAAAACAATACAAAGACTGCAAGTGACGTCACTCGCGGAAGCGCAAGTGTCTGAGAGAGCAAGTCTGCAGCCAGACAATAATACACTCATAATCTGAAGTTTATTGTCCTAAAAACAAAGGAAATGGGGTTTGATTTCCGACAGAGGAAAAATGCTGTTTTGCAATTGACTATTAATGGTCAGGACATTGTAAATGTTTTAAGTTTCTCGGTACTATCTTCTCTGCAACATTAAAGTGTGGGACAACAACCTAAGAGGCATTGTGAAGAAATCCCATCAAAGGCTTTTTTCTTTTTTCTTAAGACAGCTTAAAAAGTTTGGTGTATCTAAAGTCGCTATGTTCAATCTTTATAGAGCTTTCATTGAAAGCGTGCTGACTTTCTCACTTATTTGGCAGCTCCACAGTACAGCAGGGAAGTCAGATTTGTAATATCACTCGGGCTGCTTCAAAAATGATTGGTTGAGATCTATGTCTCACGTTTGCAGAAAAAGGTTTAACAATCCTGAAAGACCCCTTACATCCAGCCAGACACCTCTTTACGCCTCTTCCTTCAGGCAGACGCCTTAGAGCAATTAAAACTAGTCTACACGTTTTCTGAACAGTATGTATTGTAGGATTGTTCATGCTCTTAATTCCTCTCGTATCGATGCATCTGCATTTCACTCCTTATAATTGATAGGACATATATGTATAGTTTGATGTATTTAATGTATGTTATCATTGTTGATGAGCTCACCAGGAGAATCCCAAAACAACTAGGGTGTTTGGCAATAAGTAAATACATTTATAAGGGTTGTGAATTTGCCACCAGTGTAGCAACAAAACAAAATTGCAGGCTAAAGTTGAACATCTGTGTTGTTTTTACTTGTGTGTCCTAATTAAACGGCTCTGAGAATTGAAGTTGCATCTATCTGTTATGAAACCAAACTGTGTGAGCCATCAAGTACATCTTTACATTTTGAGAGATTCCATAGACCTATTATATAATCATGTTTAATGGGGCAGAGGTTAATCATGCAAACGCATGAATCCTTCCCTCGTTGCAAACTCTGACAATTGGTGCACAGAAAGTGGCTGCTCAGCAATTTGTTAAGGAAGGAAGACTCCAGCCATTAAAGTGGGACAAGCATGTACGATGTTGTTACTGAAACAGACTCTCAAACTCCTCACACTGTATATTCGAAACTTACTTTATGAGACCATGTCTATCTGTAATTTTGTCTAAACCTTGCTTAAAAATATGCACGACCGAAACTGAAGTTCTGATTTATGACATTGCTGAACATCTGCTCTCTCCAGGTGGTCTGTGATGAAAATGAATTTCAAGCTATTATGTTTCTGACGCGGTTTTGTCTTATTGATATCATCATCATCCCTACTCAAAAGCTGATTGTATTGCATGTACAATTTCCTTATCACATTCACAATAATCTCAAAGGCATTTACTTGCATAATGCAGCTAACTGTCAAATGCTAACCGGCCAAACCCTCAGCTCTTGTTTTATACTGGAAAAACCCGTGTGTGTTTAGCAGCACAACGCGGAAAGTGTCAGAATAGACTCTTCTGCTTTTTTTCATAGGCATGCAACACCTGAGAAGTTCTACATTGAGGCCTGTGATGATGGAGCTAATGACGTGCTGGTTATTGATCGGGTGTCCACCGAGATGACCCTCGCAGGTACGGTCTGACTACTAATAAGAATGGAAACCAGTTCAAATATGTTGTATTACATTTCATCTATCAGAATGATTTCTGAAGGATCATGTGACACTGAAGACTGGAGTGATGATGCTGAAAATGAAGCCCGCATCACAGATATAAATTACATTTTAAAATATATTTAAATAGAAAACAGTCATTTTTAATTGTAATAATATTTCACAATATTATATTAATTATATTAATATTTTTGATCAAATAAGTGCAGTCTTGGTGAGCTTAAGAGACTTGTTTTAAAAACATCCCCAAAAGTTTTGAACAGTAGTGTATAAAATTGTCTGTTTAATTCTAATGTTTATTTGTTGTCTATTACAAAACTACAATGTTTAAAGGGATAGTTCACCCAAATCTAAAAATCTATTATTAATTACTCACCCTCATGTCGTTCCAAGCCCGTAAGACCTTCCTTCATCTTCAGAACATAAATAAAGGTATTTTTGATGAAATCTGAGGGCTTTCTGACCCTCCATAAACAGCGACACATCTGAAATGTTCCCAGGCCCAGAAACATAGTAAGGACGTTTACGTTTAGTATGCACTCGCTTTGTCCTGATCGTAAACCGCGCTGATTATGTTGATTACATTCTGGGGACGCGTCGTGGTAGGGATGTAGCGATTACCAGTTTGACGATAAATCATGATAAAATTCCCCACGTTAGTATTACCATTTCATTTTTTTACTATCATTAAAACCGTATTTGATTACCACGATTTGAACAACTCACGATAAATAAATACAGTCCAGCATAAAGCACAGTTTTCAGTAACAGTGTCGCGTAGCGTCGCAGCAGCAGAATAGTTTAGTTTTGAGTGGAAATAGAGCGGGAAAGCTGGGAGGTTTTAAAAGCGTGCTGAGGGAATTTAATCTATGAATTAATTAATTATATGAATGTACCTCTGAAGGTTCTGACTGACTTCAGAAAAGATTCAAGGACATTTCGTTTTCATCTTCGCTCCATGTAATGCCTAAAGAAGTTTTCTTAATCACAAACTGCTTTGTCCACGGAGATCATGGGAAACAGTTGTATTCAGTTTCTCCATATAAAGCGATAAAATAAAATAATTTTGGTCACTATAATATGATGAGAAATGTCATACCGTTACATCCCTACGTGGTACTCTCCAAAAATGTGTAAGACATTAACTCGGGGAGAAGAATTGTTGAATACATTTAAATTTTAGTTTTCTTTGTGCACAAAAAGTATTCTCGTAGCTTCGCAAAATTAAAGTTTAGCCACTGATGTCACATGGACAGTTTTACTGATGCATTAAGTTCTTACGGGTTTGAAACTCGACATGAGAGTGAATAATTAATGACATAATTTTTTATTCTGACATACATAACTTTCCCTTTAAACTAAATGATGTCCTAAATTACAGTAGCATGTTTACTGAAAGGGAATAGAATAATAAAACAGCTCATTTAAAGTATAGTTTGTCTTTCTGAGGTTGGCGATGAACATTTTCTGAAGGTTAAGCAGCTCATTTCTCTGACCGTGTGAAAGATTTATAGTTTGGAGAGCTGTGATCTGACATTTATGAACAGCTACAACTTATGAGGGAGTCAGACCTTTCAAAGTACACATGCATCGATGAAAAGTTACTGCCGCTATTTGGACTTTGTTGTAGTTCTCTGTTTTAATGGTGACCTCCTTGCTAAGAGACATTTCATTAGTATTGTCAGCGTGACATTTTACGTTTGAGGTAGTTGCTGTAGTCTGTTGTTAAAGGTGTATTCCAGAAATAGCACAGGTCTGTTACTTCCTCTTATCAAAGTAGAGAAGTATATGAAATGGAATGCGCAATCTGCAAAATAGCTTACTGTTATTTGAATGGTGCATTAAAGTTTTTTCCTCCTCAAGGAATTAAGGACATCCCCCCATCAGGCATAACCAAGCCCATTTGTGGAATCATGGGAACTATTCGTCTGGTGGCTGGTAGGTTCTACGTTATGATGTTCCGATATTTCCATTCAATTTTGATTGTATGACAAGTATTTTTGATTACCATGACGCATGTTTTTTGTTGTGCAGGGATGTACCTCGTAGTCATCACCCGGAAAAGGAAAGTGGGCGACCTGTTTAGCCACACTGTGTGGAAAGCGGTGGAGTTTGATGTGATTTCTTATAAGAAGACCATTTTGCACCTCACAGATATTCAGGTCATCAAAGTCCCTAACCTCAACTTTCAGTTTAATGCTGATCTTTGTGACACATTGAGTAGAAAAAGTGGGCTATAAATGTCATTCATTGTTTGATCAGTTGCCCAGTGCGTCTCTAAATCATAACCGAAAGGTTTCCTGCTCTGAACCTTTTGCCTTTCAAAGTTTTCCATCTACAGTTTACTCAGAAGTGCTGTAAGAACAACGCAGCAGATTTACCCTCGGCTTGTGAAATTGGGTGTACACACACACAGTACATTTTTATTTTGAGTCCATGCTCCGAGCGCAGTGATATCTCATTACAGTGTTGTATGCTTGCTGCATTATTTAGCGAGGATAAGACTTTGGCTGAATCGGCCTTGGATGCAGCCTGTTGCAGAGCAGTATTAGACACGGCAAGTGTTTCGAATTGAAACAAGTACATAGGAGGCTTGACTGCAAACAACTAGACCATTAAAGCACTCCAAACATCTCTACTCGTGTTAGATGCTTCAGTGTAAGCGCATGAGGTCTGCAGTGAATGCCTCTAGCTACACTAGCTTGGTTAGTTTCATTCTGAAATGTGCCAGAAAACAAATTAATGACAAAATGCAAGTGCGTTTTGTATTCTCAGCAATGTTTGCATACTTTTCTAAACTGTTTCTGGCCTGGATGAAAGTGCCACTCTTTTTTTGAGAAGATGATGATTCTTTGCATGAATTATCTACATAATTTTTTGTTGAATATTGTAACATTTTCATAATGAATTGCATGTAATTATTATTTCTGTGTTGAGCAGAAGGGAGTAACTGCAGTGAGAGATGAGTTTGTGTAAAAAAGGCTAATGGTTCTTCTGGGAGAAGGAATCCATTCAGGTCGTTCCTGTTCCACTCCATTCCCAGAGCCTGTAGAAAGGATATGCTGAGATTGAAAGACCTGTCATTAGTTGAGAGCTTCATTTGGGCCCCTGCACGTGGAGCAAAGCTTGTTTTCAGTTAGAATGAATGAGTTGTACTAAAGTAAGATTGTTGTGTGATGCATTGGAGCTGATTAACTTCTGAACATGCTTGTTTTGAATACATGATAATTATGCACTTCAACTTTAAACAGCCTTTTTTGAACATGTATAACTGCTTCCTCTTGTCATGGCTTAGCAGTTGGTTATGCTACAGACACATTAAGTGTTCATGAGAGAGATACAAGTTCAGATTTCACAATATTGTAATCCAAATTTGCCAATTATACATTTAAATTAAACCTAGTGTTTGTTTTTTATTAAAAAGAGAAAGACAAAATACTTTTATCATTAAATAATATTATTATTAATGAAAACAAATTGTTTATTATTAGTAGCATTTTTGTAGTACTGTTAATAATTTTGAATAAGCAATTATAATTAAAAAATAATATACATATTCAAATAATTAGTTATCATGTTAATGTATTGTTCTTATTAGTAGCATAATAATTATTAATACACAATTTATAATAATTACTGTTATTGTTGCTGAACCGTATAATGATGATGATTGTACTTTATTGTTGCATATTTTCTTTGTCTTCATCTGCTATATATAGTTATAAAAAATATGAAGTCAATTATAAATACTATAATTTTTTTCTAATGTAATGTAAAAAATACCTTTTTATTTCAATAATCTGGACACTGCCAAAGGCACTTTCTTCAGTAGTTAATTTTAAACCCATTTTGATACAAATCTATATATTGTGAAATAAATTAATATCAACTGCCAGATTTTATCAAAATAATATTCCTCAACCCTACCTCATACCATTTCTCCATCTTCTCTCTATTGTTCTGACTTTACTTTTATAGCATAAAAATGGGAAAGGCCCCAAATAAATAATTAAATCAATAGCCCTAGTCTTCTTTCTGTTCACATCTTTTATTGCCAATAATATTATTGACTGACTGTTGTTGCCTTCTCACAGATGCAGGACAACAAGGCGTTTCTGTCCATGCTTGGCAATGTGCTCAACACGGACGGTTTCTACTTCTGCACGGACTATGACCTGACCCACACCCAGCAGCGCCTGTCCAACACCAGCCCGGACTTCCAGGAGATGAGCCTGCTGGAGAGGGTGAGCAGAGCAAAGACTGAGCGATGATAGAAGAGAGCGAGACAGAGCTGTTTGAAGTTTCAGTGGAAGAGAGAGAAGCAGAGCACAGCAGGGTGCAGGTTTTCATCAGTATCACACACACCGAAGGCCGGTCAGCTTATAGTCTCAAACTGCATCCCTCATTTACAATAAAAGGCCGTCACAGGAGATGCGCTGCCTGTCTCTTTGTAAGCTAGATTTGCAAAGCTCTTGTTTTACAAGCACACTTGCTGACGTGCGGGCACACACTGCAATTTCCCTCATATTTCGTTTTTGTGTTTTCAAAGAGAGTTTGTGCTCTGCTTTTGATACGGTCTGTAATATCGCAGTTGTCTATCCCTTTTCATAAAGTTCAACTTCAGAGTGTTCGAGTACATTTGGTTACACTGTTTTGTGTATTAGGCCCTTCAAAACAACCATAACTTCTCAGATGATTCCTGTCTTCTATCATTTCTCCACACAGGCAGACCAGAGATTCATGTGGAATGGAAACCTTTTAAGAGAAATAACCGCACAGCCTGAGGTATAAAAATAAACCTAGTTCAGAAACCATTAAACATATGAGAAAATTGCACATGCTAAGTCACCGATTCCTCTTTTCAGCTCCATAAATTTGCATTTCCTGTCATCCACGGATGTATCCTTGGATAGATGTCGTGCTGTTTGAAGTTAAGTTGCTCACTTTATTTAGCCTTGACTGTCTGGAGGAAGCAAATTATGAACTGTGAGCGGTTTCTGTTAAAGATGACATTATGTAACTTGTCATGATTAGTTGATAATATTGTCCATAATCTAAAAACACATTTGCACTGTAAATTGCTTGGGATGAAATTTAAGAAATAAGTAGTAGTTGGAAAATGTGTGTGATTGAGGCTTAACCCACTGCTTCAGTTATTGTGATGAAGCCATGCTGCATCAATGGGAAGGTGTTTGAATGGATCCTCATCTCCAGACGGAGCTGTTTCAGAGCGGGGGTCCGATATTATGTCAGAGGTGAGATGTGTTCTAGCATGTATACATAGTCACACAGTGGTCTTTGCTGCAGATATTACAATTTTCCCTTGCGCCTCAGGCATTGACTCTGAAGGACATGCTGCTAACTTCGTTGAGACCGAGCAGATAGTCCAGTACAGTAATGCCCGGGCGTCCTTTGTGCAGGTTGGTGGAAACTACTGTTGGTCTTTTTACAAGAATATTTGTTTTTGACCTCCCAGAAATCACCTGAGATTTAATTTGTGCTCTTTCACTCACCTCTTACACAGACTCGAGGCTCCATGCCCTTTTTCTGGTCTCAAAGACCCAACCTGAGGTACAAGCCCAAGCCACAGATAAGCTCTGACACCAATCACGTAAGACCACTTATGCTGCTACAGCAACTTTTTA
The DNA here is from genome assembly GCA_003573665.1 of Oxygymnocypris stewartii. Lineage (NCBI taxonomy): Eukaryota > Metazoa > Chordata > Actinopteri > Cypriniformes > Cyprinidae > Oxygymnocypris > Oxygymnocypris stewartii. Next base: position 1,594,203 of record QVTF01014107.1, on the reverse strand, counting down.
TATATACAGTTTTATTTCGACTATCCGAAGATGAAAAATCTATATCTGTCTGTCGATCTATCCTTGCAGATGGATGGATTACGGAGGCATTTTGAGTCGCAGGTTCTCATTTATGGCAAACAAGTCATTCTAAATTTGGTAAGCACAATATTTTAATCCACCTGCAGAACATTGTGGTTGATTGTGATTGGTCAGATAGTTGAAGGTAATTGCTTTATCTGCAGGTGAATCAGAAAGGATCTGAATTGCCTCTTGAACAGGCCTTCGCCAAAATGGTCAATGGCATGGAGAACGGACTCATCAAGTACTGGATGCAGTTTCTTTTAATCCTACAGAGGCATTTTTTGTGGTTTTTGCTAAGGCAATTGCCATTGCTCATTCTAGGAATATACTTTGATACCTTGAATCCTTAAACGGATAGTCCACCCAAACATTATATTATTAATTATATATATATTGGTATTTGGTGATGAGTTTTTTGGTTCACGGTCTGCATTTAAAGTCACACCAGAGGTGTTCAGCTGGGATCAGGACTCGTCTTTCTGCAGACCAGTCAAGTTCTTCTACACTGACTGAATCATCATTTCTCTTTCATCCTTGTCTTATACACAGAGGCACTGTCATGTTAGGATAGAAAAGGGTCCTGTCCAATCTGTTGATATACAATTAGAAGCACACGATTCCCTAGAATATCATTATATGCTTAAACATTAAGATTTGTACTCATGGAAATGACTAAAGTAGTCAAACCTTTCATTAGAAGGGGGTGACCCAATACTTTTGGTAATATAGTGTATGTTCAAGACACAAAAAAGGTAATAAGGACAGCGTTAAAATAGTCAATGTGATGTCAGTGCTTCAACCTTATTTTAATGAAGCTATGAGAATACTTGCATGCGTTGTGGTACCCTGATGAAGGCACGTTGAAGACTGAACTGAAGAAAATAAATTGTTGAATAGTTATTTTTGTTTTTTTTGCACACAAAAAGTATTCTCATAGCTTCATTAAAATAAGGTTGAGCCACTGATATCGCATTAACTATTTTAACTCTATCCTTATTCAATTTTTGTGTCTTGAACATATTAGTTGTGTCGTTGCCTATGCAGGGTCAGAGAGCTCTCGGATTTCATAAAAAATACCTTTTATTTATGAACGAAGGTCTTACAGGTTTGGAACAACATGAAGGGGAGTAATTAATGACAGAATTTTTGGGTGAACTATCTCTTTAAGACTAAGAATTAAAGTGTGTCACATAACTCCTACATCATTTGTGCTAAAGACATAATGCAGCTTATTAAGGAGAAGTATGGTGTTACTCTTCTAAGTATTCAGAGTGATCAGGATTTAAAAGTTTGGGCTTACTTTCACCAAAGCATTTAATTGATTAAAGTAAAAGCAGTGATATTGTTAACTGTTTTCTATTTATTTATTTTTTTAAATGTCATTTATTCCTGTGATGTCAGCTGTATTTTCAGCATCATTACTCCAGTCTAAAGTGTCACATGATCCTTCAGAAAATAACAAAATGAATTTGCTAATGCTGCTCAAGAAACATTTATTATTATTATCAATGTTGAAAAACCTTGTGTTTCTATCTGCTACTCGTCTATTGCTGTGTGTGGTGACTCTTGCATCTCTTTTGAGGTACATCGCCTATGACTTTCACAAAGAATGCAGTAAGATGAGATGGCATCGCCTCCAGATTCTCGTTGATGATGTTTCTGACATGCAAGACGAGTTTGGGTTTGTATTCATCTCTGTACCTTTCTATAGGAAAGACTGTGGTCTCCGATGCTGTCACTGTTTCACTTTGATCTGGTTCTTGAATGCTGATTCTGCAGGTATTTCATGGTGAGCTCAGATGGGAAAGTGACATCCGAGCAGTCTGGAACCTTCCGCAGTAACTGTATGGACTGTCTGGACCGTACCAACGTCATTCAGAGCCTGCTGGCCAGATGCTCCCTACAGAGCCAGCTACAGGTGACGCCACATCACAAATAGCATGTCTGATGCATCCTAACTAGGTGTGATGTAATTGACGACACTTACGCTCAAGCGGAAGCTGACTGGCTGTACTTCTGTGGATTTCCTGTCAGTTAGGGCCACTTACTTGAAACTTGATGCATCATGTTTGCTTAGGAAGTGTAAAAATATTTTATGTGGTCATGATTGCTTGGAGACATTTAGAACTCCGCTATATGGATTAATAGTGTGGTTGAATATTAATTTATCATCACCTTGAGCTGTATTTCATTTCAGAGGATGGGTGTCCTCCACGTAGGCCAGAAAATTGAGGAACAGGCTGATTTTGAGAAGATTTATAAGAACGGTGTGTTTTTTTTTGCCAGAAATTCCTTAGTAGACACTTCTCTTGTTAGCGACAGTAGATAAAGCAAAAAAACTCATTATTTTCCATTTCGTTTTCTCTCAGCGTGGGCAGACAATGCCAACGCTTGTGCTAAACAGTACGCAGGAACCGGAGCATTGAAAACCGACTTCACCAGGTATTCATCCCAGACTCCTTTCAGAATATGTGCAGTTGTGTGCATCCACCGCTGTAACCTTCACCTTTGACCTCAGAACCGGGAAGAGGACTCACTGGGGATTGGTAATGGACGGCTGGAACTCAATGATCCGATACTACAAGAACAATTTCTCAGACGGGTTCAGACAAGTGCGTATGAATTCTTTGTCTTTATGTCTTTCAATCAGATCGCATTGAATTTTAAGTAGTTGACTTTGCCCACAGGACTCCATCGATCTTTTCCTCGGAAACTATACAGTAGATGAAACCGATGGCTTGACGCCTCTGCACATGCAGAAGGACTGGAAGTTCCTCTTGGTCAGTGCTTTTCCATACTGCTTGTAGTAAGAGAGAATCCGGATTAAAAGAGGTCATTGCTGTGAGGAATAAAAAAAAGAAAAGTTTACTCAAAGCTGCTTCATGCAGTCTTAACATATTTATAATTCAGCAAAACATCAGCTGCTGGTCATTCCCTGCTTACTTTATATTCATAAATCTCTGTAATTTCTTCTACAGCTTCCTGTTATTATGGTGGTGGCCTTCTCCATGTGCATCATCTGTTTCCTAATGGCTGGTAAGGTCTGGCATTATAACGCAATAGGGTCAATAACATGACACATTTTTGGCCAAATCTATAGACCGTAGTCAGGTTAGATGCCAGATTGAATTCAACACTGATGAAAACTAGGCTGTGAGGGATAGATTCACAGTCAATGGCAGACAAAGGTTCTAGATCACTTTATATTCACAGCATTCAAAACTGTTTCATGGAGTTTTTGTCTTAATGTTTTTTGGAAAGACGTTTCATCAGCTGAACATTGTACGTCTCCTGACAAGAATTAAATATGGTGCTACCCTGACTAATATCTATTTACTTATTTAATTCAAAATGGAATTCATACATGCAGTGAATTAAAAAAAACAATGGTTTTAATTTCAGAATTATATTTCACTTATGTCCTGATATCATAAATAAGAACGTACATTTTTTTTTAATATATAATTACAATATATTTGTAACTGATTATACTAGAAGTTCAAATATTAATAAGCAAAGTCATGTGATGCTACTATGAAAGGCATGGGGTGCAAACATGTAAAAACATGCAAGAATAAAAAACAAAAAAGGAAGATGATAATTTAATGTCAAGGTCAAGAAGTCTCTTAAAATATTAGACATATTTGTATTAATGCAAGGTTAGTTCAGATTGTCAAATGTCATGTGGTCGAGCAACTTCCTAAAAACTTTAATTTTTTTTACTTCTAAATAAGATTTGTTGAAAAATATTGTATATACATATCTTAAAAATATGTTTCAGATAATGATTAAGTACATTCACATGTATTGAATGTGTAAAGAAAATGTTACTTTTAATAATATTACATCACATGGTTTAATGCATGAGTCGTTACATTAAAATGGAACCAACATGAATACAAAAAAATACATTAAGAACTTGACTTGTTTTAAACGTATATTTTTACTTTATTTACCATTATATGTCTGACCCACAACAGATGTGCGCTACAATGATTTGAATCATTATACGGTTCCATTACTGTTGCTTCTTTGGAGAATGTACAAACAGTATTTAGTTTGTGAATAATGATACTCTCTGTCAGGTGACACTTGGACGGAGACCCTGGCATATGTGTTGTTCTGGGGAATGGCCAGTGCTCTTACGGCTGCTGTGATCATAGTCAACGGACGGGAGTTTGTTGATGCACCGAAACTGGTCCAAAAAGAGAAGATGGATTGAATATCGAGACCTCCTTCCTTCTGTTCTCTCTGTTTTCTCTTTATTTTCCTCCAATACTGACCTGCTCTCCACACTGTCCTTAAACTTAAGCAAAGCAAGCATCCCTGTTTTCTGCTCGCATAGATGGAGCATATTACCATATCAGTTACCACAAATTTCCTTTGAATCATGGGACATGGTGTCACAAAATTTCCTTAACAATAATACTTGCATCATAGAGTTGCACATGGGTTGCACAACGTCCCCAACCTGTAAGTGCATTGAGGACATTGTGTCTAAGGCTGCTGCGTTGTTACTGTTTGGCGATTGATCTAAATTGACCCATTGTAAAATCAGAGTTATTGTTTCGGCTATAGAGCTTCTGCTTTGATATTAGACACCAAGCGTGTTCCCATTGGCCCAGTCTATGGGTTGACAGATCAATGAAGTTCTATTGTAATTAGATTATTACACAATAGAACATTACATGATGCATCAGTGGCTCGACCCTTGGTTATTTCCATTTCTGTCCTCTCAAATCTGTGCTGAAATCAGCCTTATGCCTCGGTTTTATTTTCAGTTGTTCTTTGCGGTGGCAGTTTGGGTCTTAATGTGGCTTCCTTTTGTTTTGACAGCATATTTATGGGTTTGTGTTTTTCATACCTGATCAAATTAGACGCACTGGGGGAGAGAGTGGTATTAAGCACTGTTTCTTTATGAGTTTACAGAAAAAGTTGAACCACCTTTCCTGTGTAACTTCTTTATGTCTCTTCGAGGACCAATGAACACTAACAGATATGACACGTATAAAGTCGCTCTTCGACTGCACTTATCTTCAACGTTACCAATTCAGTAGCAGCTCGTTAGACTGAAATGGACTTCTATCAGAATACCTGTCAAATTGACTCACACTTTTAATTGAATTCCCTTAAACTGTACTGACAATTCGGAAGGCTTTCACTTTTAACTAAATTTGTTAGACAACGGGCTTTCAAGAACGTCATATAGCAGAAACAAAATGTACGTTTTATTGATGTTCACTGGCATGATGGTGCATTTCAAAACCCACAATTTCTTTTCATTTTGACACATTTAGCAAGGTGTTTTTGGGATTGGACACTGATAAATGAATTACTTTTAGGTCTTCCATTTGAACTCATTACTACCTTTTAGAACTGAATCTTCATCGGTTTGGTTTAATGTTGACAAAGAATGTCGATTTTGATGCCTTTATGTGTGTTTAGCCGTCATCTGCAAATGATAATGCAAGCTTCAGTAACCGTCATATTGGACACATCTCAAAAGCAGATTGCAATTGAGGGTTTCATCCACTTCATATTTTATTGATTATCTTTGTGTACAAAGATCAAGAGAATATATGCAGTACAACTTGGAATTAAAAATGAATGGATGGAGACAGAACACTGATGATTGAATCCTGTATGTTTGATGTTTACCTGTGTAAACTACATTGGGCAGAAATTAAGAGAATTTATAAATATATGAATGTGTCATTGTAATCATGTAGTTTATAACTTAGCTTTAGCACTTTCTGGTTGAGTTATTGATCAGTCAAAGTAATAGTACTGATCACATTCTTCCATCACTGGACTTGATGAATATGGCTTTCATTATACCCTAGATTATGAACCGCATCGTTGTATTTCCAGAGTGCACTCGGGTTGAAGTGTGTTAAATGACATATTATCAATATTAATTGTGTTTTTGGACTTGATCCTTAGCCTTCTCTCTCGTCTTGTTTGATTAAGAGATTATATGCCTCAACATTCTGATTACTGTGCTCCTTCATAAGTGTTCAGTACTCACCCATGATTTCAAGGGAATCGTTTGTGAAACATCAGCTGTCTTTAGTAGTCTATCAGTCTTGAACCTCTACCGTTCTGATGAAAACCACATTGAGACTATTGCTCAAAATCTAGATATTGTTTGGTTTTGAGGTGTCATTTAATACGTTAAAGGACATTTCAACCCCTGTAACTGATGGTTTCTTGATGAAATCATGTTTAATAAATTCTACCAATAAAATGCAACTTGTCCCGCTTCTTACTGATGCAAAGGCTAGTAACAGGGCTGAAACACAAGTATACAAAATTAGATCTGAGTTGGTTAAAATGGTTCTATGTTTTATGCTGATCAGCCACAACGTTAAAAACCACTGACAGGTGAATAACATTGATTATATCATTACAATGGCACCTGTCAGAGCATCTCCAAAATCGCATGTCTTGTAGGGATGTTTCCCCACAAGACTTGCCATTTTGATCAGTACCTACCAAAAGTGGTGCAAAGAAGGACAACTTGACCCCTGTCCATCACTGAAAGTGGCTACAATGGGCATGTGAGAGTCTGAACTAGACCTTGGAGAAATGGAAGAAGATTACCTGGTCAGACAAATCAAGTTTTCTTTTAGATCAGGTGCATGTCTGTTGTTTACATGGGAAAATGCTTACAGCAGGATGCACTATGGGAAGAAGACAGGCCAGCGGATGTGTGTGCAATGTTCTGCTGAGAAACCTTGGGTCCTGCATACATGTGGATGTTACTTTGACATGTACACCCTACCTAATGATCGTTGCAGACCACAGACTCTTCATGCCAATAATGTTTGTTTTCTGATGGCTGTGGATAATGCACGTGCCACACTGCAAAAATTATTCCGGAATGTTTTGAGGAACATGACAGAGTTTAAGCAGTTTTTTCTGGCTTCATATTTCCCAGATCTTCGATTGAGCAGCTATAGGAAGTGCTGGACCCACAGATCCAATCCCACCTCACGACTTGTAGGATATTCTGCTAAAGTCTTAGTGCCAGAGACCACATGTCCAAACCTCTTGAATCTATGCCTCGGTGCATCAGAGCTGTTTTGGCTGCATGAAAGGAACCGGCACAGTATTAGGTGGTTTTAATGTTGTGGCTGATTGGTGTATGTACAGTGTTCTACCATGCAGTAGGGTCATTCTTCAATTGGGGTGGCAAATGAAAGGCACAATTTGTACAAATGCTTGTCTTTTTTCGAACAAAATATATTGCGATGCATTTAAAATTTGTTTAATATGCTATATACTTTAAAATGAAAGCTTGAGAATATTTAGATTTTTAAATAATTTCAATTAAACACTGGTGATACAGTCACTTATGTCTGTCATTTTGAAGTAACACCACAGACGTAATATAACACTGCAGACTTTATATTGCAAGGTACTATACACTCTTAATATAAAGGTGCTTCAAGATGCCATAGAAGAACCTTTTTGTCTAAATGGTTCCATAAAGAACTTTTAACATCTTTCAGTTTCACAAAAGCTTCTTTGTGGTGAAAGAAGGTTCTTCGGATTATAAAAAAAGGTAAGAAAGAGATGATTCTTTAAAGAACCTTCGACTGAATGGTTCTTTGTGGAACTCAAAATGGTTCCATGGCATCGCTTGAAGAACCGTTTGAAGCACGTTTATTTTTTAAGAGTGTAGGCTATGTGGTGTTACCAGAAAAGACAAATCAGCCTAAATCCAGACTTTTCTAAAATAGAGGCTGCCATCATGATGATTTCAAGATTAAGGGACATTTTGGAAATATTATGTATTTATCAAAATGTTGATTAAAATATGTAATTGCAAGTTATCAACATAACACCACAGACACTAATAAAATGTGACACATGACATTGTCAGATATTTAGCTAATTTTTGAGAAAATGAATAAGAAAGAATGTGCACCCCTCAGATAAACCAGCACCTGCAGTGACATTTACACACTGGAAGTAGTCCAAATAACATTCTGCCTTTTCTCAAAGGGGCTACATCCATTGTTGTAACACCACATACATGAATTTGGGGGACACAATTCTTTCTTAAATATAACAAAATGTTTTTTTTTTAAACAATTTAGTAAAATGTACATGTTAAATCAAATCTATATTCACAATATAACCACTTTATTTGTGTTAAAATGTTATATTGTTGCAATTACATTCCATGATATCTCTCTAAGATAGTGCTTCCCAAATCTGTCCTGCACCTTTTGTTTGTCTCTTCCTTATCAAACTCACCTGATTCCACTCATCAGCTCGTTAGTAGAGACTGCAAGACCTGAATTGGGTGTGTCTGATTATGGAGACAGCAGGGCAGGGGGTCCTCCAGGACAGGTTTGGGAAAGTATGGCGGGAACATCTGTATTTTGTTACAAGAAAGTAAGTATTAACAGTGCACAAAATGTGTTTACCCTACAAAATACAACAATTTTATGATTTATTGGTATGTGAAGTTTATTTGAAATGTTGTAAAGTAGAAGGATGCCACTTTGAAGACCACAAATGAAGAATGATCAATTAAGTATTATATTAACATGCTGAGATTCCAGGCCTTCCTGAGTGTATTAGATTAATTACATTATTGTGGGCTATTTTGGTGAAGGTTAATGTTTTAAAATTGTCAACCGCCAAAGCACTTGGAAATGTTCCAACAAATGCAAGATTCAGTGGGCCTACTTGAGTCGGGGCTTCAGCATACGTCTCATCTTTTTTATGTTATATCCACCTTCATTTTTTCATATATCAGTTTGCACATTAATTTGATTGGAGGTCCATCCTCAGTTCACAGCGCCTCCACGTGGTTCTCTGCTTGATCCAAATTACCATGCAAGCAAAAATTAAATGCTTTTTGAGACTCTAAAAGACTTTTAAACTGACAGGCAATATAAATTACAAAATCAATAAATGATAGGAATTAAATACAAACGATTAGTCATTTTCTCCATTACTGATAACTTTCAAGGACAGCCTAATGTGGACTAATCATTAATCGACGGTAAATGCTTTTATAGAAGCATCAGTCCGCATCATTTAAATAGTATTTAAAATCAAAACAAGACATTGTTTTGCTTACACGCTCGCGCGTCGTAGAGTAAACAAACGTGATCTGTAGATGTTATATAGTCGGGACTTGTATTTTGAAAATCATTTGTCGGAATCAAAATTTCCTGTTAACTTTTCTTACTTCATTTCATTCCACGAATGTTTAAAAACACACGGAGCACTACAGCATATATACACACAGTATAGTAGAACAGCAGATTTCTGGCAACGAGATCAGCGCGACAGTTTTAGTGTGGTGTTTTCGCTGAGATGCACTGATATCATACATTTGATAAGTTCGTGTGTTTTGTTTTTAGGGTTATTGATTTATCATCACTAAATCACTCAAGTAAGTTCGTGTTGTTTATCACTGAAGTGTTTGTATTGTATTGAGGGCAGGGTTTTAAACAGTCTGTCTGAAACAACAGACGCTAAGTTAACGTTACTGTGTGAGCTAACGTTACTTTAGCTTAACACCGATGACGATGATCATACAGAACTCATATAAGGGATAGTCGTGCCTCTTATGCGAATGTATGTCGATATGAGAATATTCATGGATATATTGTTTCTATTTTTTGTTAATATGTAATTTCCATACATTTTACTGTTCAGAAATCATGAAGAGTGACCATTATATTTGTATCAGTTGTTGGTATATCAATTAAATGGCTGTTTTTTTGTTTGTTTTGTTTTAGCTGTAGTACAAACATGGAAGTGGATGTAGTGTGTTTCCGTTTGCCTGGGCATGGAGACACCGCCCTGAGTAACATGAACTTCCTGCGGACACAGCAGCACTTCTGTGATGTCACCATTGTGGCGGGAGGCAGGCGCATGTTCAGGGGTCACAAGGTCGTTTTGGCTTCTTGCTCCGCATTTCTCAGGGACCAGTTCCTCCTGAACCCCTCATCAGAGCTACAGGTGAGGGGCTTCTCGTGCCATCAGAATGGCTGTGTTACAGCAACATCAGAAGCAAATCATTTGACCTTCTGTGTGGTTAGTGGATGCAATCTACTAAAATAGTTTAATAAACACCCTGAAGATATGACATTAAACTTCACATTTGTTATTCTTTTGTCAGTTATTTCAGATCACCACCTCCTAAAATCTGTAAAAATAATAAACCGTAGTGGTTCATAACAAACTAGACCGTATGCATAAATTGAGAGACAGTTTATTTGTTCAATCAAAGCAAGTCTGGATTTACATTTTTTTCCCTCCACCGGTCCATTTAAGGACACTCATTTCTGAATATCAAATGTCCAGAAAGACCTTTGTTTCAGTATTTCATTGCTTTAAGGTTTAATAGCCATATTTATAGACTTATTAGTTTATTATAAAGCTAATATGCTGATTTGGCTTAAAGGTGGGTCATTTGTGAAGATAAAATGTGTGTGTGCTTGTATATAATGACGTGTAATACAACGTAAACATTCTGTGTCCTTGTAAACCAAATAGCTTAAACGTAGTATTATTATTAGTATTCTTTTTTTGGTGAGGGTTATGTTTTGTGGTGTGGTTAGGGGGATAGAAAATATAATTGGCTCGCAGAGCTGGGTAGATTACAAATTACATGACAAAAATTGTAGTTAGTAACTAGTGATTGACTGATATTTTTTATTTTTTTTTAATAACCGATACTAATTATTTGCATGTATATGTACCCGATAACCGATATGCAGAACCGATATTTATTTACTGTTATATAGTAAATAAATAACAGAGTGAAGTCTATTCTTCGCTTAGGTTTTTCCTCCTTTCAGTTCTCTTAACAACAACAAAAAACTGTTGAAAATTAACATTCTTTCATGTAAAATTTTATCTTCAAATTACAACAATAAAAACATTTTATTTATAAAAAATCATCATCAGCAACACTGATACTAACAATAAGCAAAATAATGTCTAATGTTTTCAAATGGAGAAAATAAAGGACAGAAGTCATATCAACTTCATTTTAAAATAGTTTCAGTAGGTTTATAAGCTGTTTAATAGGCTAAAGAGTAGGGTTGTGATGGTGAGGAAATTTTCGCACCGGTTAATCAACGTGTAGTCACACCGGTTATCACCATGGGGGGGGGGGGCGTTGTTTGAGTTTTCCCTCTTTTCCTTTCATTTGAAATAGCCTGTAAGCCCGTGTGCATTTTACTTTGACTTTGTCACAGCGGCAAATCGGGTCAAGCAGTTGTTTTGTTTTTAGTTTTCCCTCTTTCCCTAACTTTCCTTTGCTAATATATTGTATTGTAACGAATAAAATACACCATGCTATATACCTAATATACAATTACAAATAACTTACACAAAGTTTAAATATACAAAACTAAAAATCAGTTAAGAATGAGGAACAAACAAATATGAAACGACGAACGTTTATTAGCAAAAATGAATACGAAAGTTTGAAGTCACGGACGGCATAAACCTTGATGTAAAATAATGGGAAAATTTCACACTGTTTAAATAAAATAAAAATGAGCAAATACTGTGGAAACAAATAAATGAGAAACGAATGTTTAACAAAAACTAAAAATCATTATCACTTAGATCAGGGGTATCCAATAGATCGATCGAGAAGGCAATGCTGGAAGATCACACTTTAGGTCAGTGTTTCTCAAGCAGGGGGGCGAGAGATAAAACTACAATATAATATATTCACTAATATTATGACTTGCATGTTAAGTAATGTAAAAAAAAATATAGCCTATAAATAACAGCACCACCTCTCTAGGCTACTTATTATGTGTTTCGGAGCAGCACAACGTTTCACATAATGTGTAATACAGACTGAACGGTGGCTCAAAACCGCTGTATGATCAAACTACAGCTCTCGGCTGGATAAAAGAAGCCAGTGTCACACTAGTACACAAGTTTTGATGGGCGACTATTGTAATCAAGGTAAAGCTGATTACAGTGACATGCATTAGGTGTGCGTTATGTCCGTTATAAATGACGTGCAAACGAACCGTGTATGTGTGCTCTCGATCTCTATATCATATTTCTGCTTGAATACAGCGAGTGATTTATAACGGATGCTCGGATGCTCGCGTGTGTTGGAGAAGTTTGTGAGGATCAGTGGTGTTCATACGGGCATCAGACGCTCCAAACAGCTATTTACTGTTGGCATTGTGAATAATGAATAATAATAAAACATTATTTTATTTTTATTATTAAAGTAATGCAATATAAAGATAAATCCTGACAAGCCTTTTTAATTATTTATTTAATATGTATTGTATCATTTATTTACTTTGCGCTTGGTAGATCTTAATTTTATTCAAAAGTATATCCGCACAGAAAAGTGTTGATTAATGTCAGACTCAGAAGTCAACAGGCTTAAAACGGGTGCTTTTACATTTCGTTTCGAAACTCTTCCGCATCTTGTCTTGTCTGTCACCTCACTCTTCTGGTCAGTCATCTCTCTTCACGTGATGAATGAAATCTGATCTGTGATGTAGAGGTCTGCGCGGGACTGTTTTAGGTTTTATTCCGCACTTACCCGCTCCTGTGATATATTCACTGTTTGTTCACATTTCTGATGAAAGACCGAGAGATAGGCTAACAAATAAAAGTTTAGTCTGCACAAAATTGTATTTATTTTATTCATCTTGTCAAGAGTCTTGTATTTATTGACAGAACAATTTCAATGACATTTTGCTGCCAACACGGAATAAAGTGTCACAGAGAGAGAAAAAAAGTAATATAAAATTGTAATCCTTATTTTTTTTTGTTTGTCAGGATATAATTCGTTTAGGCTAACATTCAGCCTACAACACAATAGGAAAAAATGTAGGTTTAGCCTTATAGCTATTTTATTAGTCTTGTCAAAATACTAAATGTATTTAACATCTTGCTGTTAACACAGTGAAAGTGCAGCAGAGAAAAATAAATAAATTCGACACAGTCTGTCATTTAAAATGATATGATAGCCTAAGCATAGCATAATACACAAAAAAAGGAAAGAGTTGAACCTACTTCAAGGACAGCGCATAACGTCCGAGTGCAGGCTGTACCGGAGCTCGATAAGAATATATATATATATATATAGCAGATATACTGTTCTGAAAGGACATCGGGAACGGGATAATGATAGACCGCCTGCTTCAGTTCAAATTGCACTGAGTTACCGACCGTTACCGTTTGTATTCGGGAAATTAATCCCGCGGACGAAATCTGGTCAGGACAGCCGCGACAGTGCAGATCTAGACTGCTGTGATGCAAGACTGTCGTCTGTTCGGTGCGTTGCATTGAGCAGACGCGTTCAGTTTTAATTTTAGTGTCCTCTAACTGAACGAAATTATTTTTATTACTATAAAAAAAAAATCTAAACGACGGTGAGGGACGGTGCCGCGGTGGGCGGGTGACGTAACGGTGTTGAGGCTTAACACCGGTATAACCGTCATCACCGTGTATCGCGGCAAGCCTACTACTAAAGAGTGAAGAATAATTCACTGGATAATGTTAATTCAATTAATAATATTCTCTGGAATATTTAAATAAACTATAACAAACAAAACATAGTATTTTATTGCATTTATCAACTGGCATGTTTGATCAGAAAGAATTATTAAAATGTTTTTTGTCATTCTAGATTATGAAAACTGCAGGCAATGCGGTTTATCTATGCATTTACACAGAACTATACTCAAAATGCGATCGCTTGCGGAGATAATAAATAATGAATTTCGATAGAGATGTTTATTGGCGAAATAATGGTTCTATAGTAAATGTTTATATAGTTTAGCGTGTTTCAAACAAGTGAATCTTGTTAAAAGTTACATGCGGTGGTCGTGCTGGAGCATTTCCTGAGCATCAACCGCTGAGTGAACAGCAATATGAAAGCGGCTTCACGAGACTAATGATGAGCATATACAACAGAGAGATAATTAAATTCAGCGCTTTTATTTGCAACATGCGCTCATTCATGGCTGTATTTAATTCAGGCAAAGTTACGTCTTTATTTGGAGAGGTCTTGACAGATTATCTTACGTGACTCCGTGAATTCGTCTCTATTTCTTAGAGCCAAGCTGCATAAACTGCATATCAGGCATTTATTTAATACATCCAATTTGTGCGTTAATGGCTGTTATGTTAAAGTTTACTAACTACAGCAAATCAAGTACCTGTGCACGCCGCCGTTTCGTCTCCCCTCAGACGCGCTGCAATGGCGATCCTGCGTGCAATTCTCAAAACAACCACAAGATTTCCATTTATTGATGAATCCGATATTACAAAACCGATATCCGATTATGGTAAAATGCTTAAATATCGGGAAAAATATCGGTAAAACGATATATCGGTCGATCTCTATTAGTAACGTAATTCATTAATTACACATTTTAGGTATTATAATCAGACTACTTTTAGATTACTTTTGACCTCACTTGTTTATCACATTAATTTAAACAGGATAATCGTGTACCATATTGATATAAAAATACAAAGAGTACGAAAATATATTCCGTTAGTTGTCAACAACATGAAGTGTGTTAAACATTATATTACACATCAAGGTTTCCCAAACTGGGCTTTGTGAAGTAAATGAAGGGGGGTTATGATTTTAATGAAAGGCTAATAATCAAAATAATAACATACTGAAAAAATTCAAAAATTTATGTTTATGTGACCATAACCAACGACAGAGAACCGTGAACATGCAAATATGATTCAATTTATTCAATTATTAATCAATGTATTTTAAAATCTCAGGGTACTTCAAATAAAAATATATTCAGTGAAAGAGGAGCAGCTGACATAAATTGGTGAATGTGTGCATTTTAATGTGTTTGAAAGACAAGTTCCTTCCAATGTGCATGTTGAAATAACCAACTGATTGGTAATTCAAATAAAAATTTATCAGTAGTTGTTGCAATGTTGAAACCTGAAATGATTTTTTGTAAATCCAGTGGTCAAATGTGCAGCCACCTGACTAATGACTAGTCTATGTGTCAATGTCCACAAAACTGGACTTTCTGAGTGTATATAAGCTTTTAGGGTATTTTAGAAAGGAACATTTAAAAGATGAAATTAGGGAGAATCAATTTATTATTATTATTATTACTACTGTGTAAATTGTGTAATCCATAAAGTAACTGTAATCTGATTAGAAGTATTTTAAAATGTAATTACAAGTACTTAATTTTTGGAATCTGATTACGTAATCCAAATTACATGTAATCAGTTACTACAGTCAATATAAAAGCCATTACCCCTATGGAGAGTCCCTGTAAACCACATAATACAAGTATGTGTGTGTTTATAATACGGATCTAACTTGGAGGTGCTGTCAAACATTATTGTATCAAAAAAAAGCAATGTTGACTTAAAGGTGCAGTGAGTAGATTTAAGCGGCATCTAGCGGTTGAGGTTGCGAATTGCAACCAACGGCTCAGTCACCCGCTCACCCCTCCCTTTAGAGAAGCTACGGTGACCGATACAGGGTTAAGATGCCATCGTCGTATGAGACTGCAGAGAGCAATGAGGTTTCTTTACAAAGGTAAATTAAGGAATTATATTTACTTAATTATTCAATAAACCGATGTCATCGTGAATATATTACTGTTCGTTGTTCATCCTTGTGTCCGTGTTTTTAACGCAAGAACAACATGGTGACGAAACGTGCTCTGTAGAGCAGTTTGTCCGTTTAGGGCTGCTGTAGAAACA
Source organism: Oxygymnocypris stewartii (assembly GCA_003573665.1). Classification (NCBI taxonomy): domain Eukaryota; kingdom Metazoa; phylum Chordata; class Actinopteri; order Cypriniformes; family Cyprinidae; genus Oxygymnocypris; species Oxygymnocypris stewartii. Next base: position 1,578,414 of record QVTF01014107.1, on the reverse strand, counting down.
TGGTGACGATATCCATGTAAGGGGACCATGTGTGTGTAGATATAAATTGCTCATTCTAAGGTAATAAAAAACATAAGTTCAGTATGTAAGGTCTTTATACTCCTCTGAAAACCTAGTTATGTACATTTTATATTGCATTTCAGTCTATAGATCATCCTAAATATTACACCGTGCACCTTTAAAGGGTTAGTTTACCCAAAAATGAAAATTCTGTCTTTAATTTCTCCCCCTCATGTCGTTTCAAACCCGCGAGATCTTCAGAACACAAATTAAGATTTTTTTTTGGATGAAATCCGAGAGCTTTCTGACCCTCCATAGACAGCAACACAACTGAAATGTTCCCAGGCCCAGAAAGGTAGTAAGGACATTGTTAAAATGGTCCATGTGACATCAGTGTTTCAGCCGTAATTTTACAAAGCTATGAGAATACTTTTTGTGCACAAAGAAAATAAAAATAACAACTTTATTTAACAATTCTTCTCCTCCACGTCCCATGTTCTGCCATTATCGAGAGTACCACAATGATGCTGATGTAGAACAAGCATGCGCTTTGCCTTGTTTATGAGCAGAAGAATACACACGCATGAGTATTCTTGTAGCTATGTAAAATTACAGTTGAACCACTGATGTCACATGGACCATTTTAACCATGTCTTTACCAGGACTGTGTATCACCAGCAAAATCACGATACGATACATATCCCGATACAGAGGCCACAATACGATACATATCACGATACAGGACTGCACTGATTTCACCTCAGAAGAATTTTGTAAAATGGCTGTTTATTAAACACTGCATGCTTTAGAGCCGTTGCTAACTATAGGCAGAGCAGTCAGTTGACCTCTGCATAATGAAGGGCCTTGAAGGATCACAAATGTTATTCTATGTTTGATTTGAATTCACGTCCTGACTAAGAGGTGTCGGGCAAGGCAAAGGTGTTTGAGATTGTTTCCTGACCATTTGGGCTTGGGACAGCTGTGCCTTTTGTCAATGAGATCAATGACTACTGAGAGATTTAGGTTTATTGCCCTCAGCTTTGATGTTTTGTCTCAACCTAAAAAAGTCCCTCCTCCAATCCTGACTATAAAGATACCCTGTAAAAATGACTTAAGATGAGATCTTCGATGACTACAGATAACAACACATGTCATAGAATAAAGAAATTCTGCTGACGATCGAATCCGAAGTCTCCTGGTCTTCTCTTCTGAGTTTTCTACACTTTAGAAGAACAAAGTTTTCAACAGATGGTGCCGTGAACCCGGATAGAGTTCCAGCTTCCTCACCTGAAAAACTTCAAGCTCAAACAAAGATCTGCATCTTTTGGAATCCAGCGAAACTTCAAGCTGAAAAGATTCCCAGACTGATTTTTTCTCTCAACCAAGGGTTGTGGTGAGTGCTGTCTCTAATCCAAAAGAACCTAAGACCAGTGTATCCTCTGTGCCGTCAGAGAAGAGTTAACATACATCTGTAGGGTTTGTTTAACTAAATGTATCCTCTGTTCTGTTAGGCAGGGAAGTTTATCCTCTGTTAGGCAGGGAAGTTTATCCTCTGTTACAAGCAGGGAAGAGTGTTATCCTCTAAAGTTTTTATTTTAGAGATGAAAGTATCCTCTGTTCTTTCAGGCAGGGAAGATTTTGGGCATTACGTGCTAAAAATTAGTTACCCTCTGTTTCAGGCAGGGAAGGTTAGCATTTCGTGCTAATAATTTAGTTTTATCCTCTGTTTCTTGTAGGCAGGGAAGTTAAGTGTGAAGTGTTGGTAATTTGGAAATTTAACAATAGTTAAGTTCTTTTTTACAAGTGTACCCTCTGTTGATCAGAGAAGTGTTTGTTTTGTTTGTGTGGTACAGAAGAAACTTGCAAAATGGTCAGAAGGAATGCTAGGCTGATTCCAACCACAGAAAAGAGTGGTCTTGCGACTCCTCTGTGGTCAGATAGTGAATTCAAAACACTGTTAGGGGAAAAAATGGACCTAATAGTCACTGAAAAAGTTAGACAAAAACTAACGCAGAAATATGAGATTCATCCAGACAAGACTTGGTCGGTAGATGAGTGTAAAAAAGTACTAGGAGCAAGTATTCGTAAGAACAATGTGAAAGACATTATCTGTTGTCACAGGGAATTCAGTGTAACGCTAGCGACACAACAGTCTCAGCGTAACGCAGAGCTAGAGAAACAGAACAATGAACTCCGTGCTAGAGTATCCACTTTGACTAAGAAATTGAACCTCAAGAAAATTGCAGCAAAAACTGATGTGGAAGTAAGTCAGCCTGATAACATTTACCCTGATTTACAAGCGTTCTTTGAAACAGATGTAGCTCTCCAATCAGTAACTGGTGTGCCTGTAAATTCCGTCCATGTGTGTGGGGCTAGGAGAAGATCTCAGGGGATTGAGGAAACTGATAGTGTTCCTCTCAATTCTTCTGTGGTGCAAATACAAACTGTTGCCAAAGCTTTAGGTCCTAAAGATATAGAGAGACTATCTCAAAGTTTACCAGCAGCACGCACACATTTTTCTGAATTTAGAAGAACATTGATCAGTAAAATGCGTCTTTATGACATGTCGTTGACAGAAGTCACGCAGCTGATGTCACAAATACTAACTGAATCTGAATTCAACAGTTTTGAATCTGCTGTCACTTCTGAACTGCGAAATGCCAGTAAGGGTGATTTAAGAGAAGGTATTTTGAAAATCCTAAAGAATATCTTAGGACCCAAAATAGATTGGTCTAGAATTACTACCTGTGTGCAAAGGAAAGAAGAAACTGTGAGTGAATATACTGAGAGATTTTGTCAGTCAGCTGTAATCTACAGTGGAATTGTTGATGACTCTGAAAGTGTGCTAGATGACAAGGGACCCTTGGTTCGTATCTGGTCAGATGGCCTTGTAGCCGAATACAGAAAAGCTTTACCATTCTTAGATCTAACTTGGTCTAACAGAACTCTCAGAAGTAACCTAGACAGGTTAGCTACATGGGAAAGAGACGCTGATGTCAAGGCAAAAGTAAGAGTAGCAGCAGCTACGTTTAACACAACGAAACAAGACAATAGATGGTCTAAAAGAGAAAGCAAATGCAAATACTGTGAAAAATTTGGACATTGGGAGAAAGAGTGTAGGAAGAAGTTGCAAGATAGTAAAAGAAATGCTATGCATAATTCTGCTCCTTCTCAGCCTGCACACAACCCTGAAGTAGTTCCGCCAGTGACCACTGAAACTGTGGTACAGATAGTTCAGGCTCTTCTAAGAGCACAACAAGACCAGGAAAAAAACTAATTATTGGGGCTGTGAGTAGCTACCTTTCCCCTGTAATCCAACACAATGACCAAAGAATTTTTGTGAAAGGTAGCATAAAAGAGAAAGAGATTGATTTTTTGCTAGATACAGGTGCAGAAATTACAGTAATTCCTACAAAATTGGCACAAGGTTTAAACATCCCATACAAGAAAACCAAACTTTGTTTAACTGGTGTAATAGGTGAAGATTCTGTTTTATATGAAACTCCGCCCATAGAGGTACAATTTGGCCCAAAAACTCTGACTACAAAATTACTATGCGCTCCATTAAATACAGGTGCAATTTTAGGCATGGATCTTCTGAGACAAATAAATCTAACTTTAGACATGTCCTCAGAATCTACTAGCGTAAAAATTTCCTCAGCACAGATTTCTACCAATAATGCAACCCCTCCCGAGTATGTTTTCTTACAGAATCATCCAATTTGGGCTAAAGACAAGGATGATTGTGGGTTGTTGACAGGTGTAGAACCAGTTAAATTGACAGGAACTCCACCTCCGGTCACCAAACAATATCCGATTAATAAGGAAGCTATACAGGGAATCAAACTTATTGTAGAAAATTTGCTGATGCAAGGAGTGCTAGTTAAAACCAACAGTCCATGTAATTCACCCATATGGCCCATCAAGAAATCTAATGGGACATGGAGACTTACAATAGACTACAGAGTAGCCAATAAACATATTGAAAAAATCACCCCCCTAGTGGCAGATCCATCTACAATTTGTAATGGCTTACCATTAGATTGTAAGATTTTTTCAGTAATTGATATGTCTAATGGATTCTTTTCTGTACCGTTGCACTCTGACAGCCAGCCATGGTTAGCTTTCACAGTTGACTATGAACAATACCAGTGGACACGATTGCCACAGGGATTTCAAAACTCCCCAACCATATATCATCAGGCTGTCAGACGTGATTTGTGTGACCCAGAATGTCCGGTAAAACAGTCCACTATGATCCAATATGTTGATGATATTTTGATTGCCTCAACAGATCATGAGGTACATCAAACTGAATTGGCATCATTGTTGGACTATTTGCATAAAAAAGGACACAAATGCAGCTTTCACAAAGCTCAAGTTGCTAAAAAGCAAGTCACATTTCTGGGTCAAACAATTAGTGCAGGAAATAGATCCATTACACAGGATCGAGCGGCTTCAGTCAAAGCCATACCTCCGCCTAATACCATTAAAACACTCCGCTCATTTTTAGGAACAACAGGTTATTGTAGACCTTGGATTGAAGACTATGCCTCGATGGCTCAGCCTCTCTATGATTTGTTGAAAGGCCATGGTAAAGATTCAGATACTGTTTGTATGGAAGAACTTCATCTCAAAGCTTTTAATGATTTGAAAAGAGCACTATGTCAAGCACCAGCATTAGGAATTGCCCAATCTGATAGACCCTTTGTGCTTTATGTCCATGAACACTTAGGCTTTATGACTGCATGTCTAATGCAAGATCATGGGGGCAGCTTACGCCCAATTCATTACTATTCCGGTAAACTTGACATAGTCGCTCAAGGTATGGGCCCATGCCTCAGAGCAGTACAGGCAGTTCATCTAGCGCTTCAGGCTTCATCAGGAATGGTGTTAGGTCAGACTGTAAACGTAAAATGCCCACACGCAGTGTCCGCACTAATGAATCAAGCAAAAGTCACTTCTGTCACCTCCTCCCGTTGGGGAAATTGGTTAGCAACTCTCACAGCCCCGAATATTGTTATACAGCGTGCACCAGTCACGAACCCATCCTCATGTATGATGTCTGCAATGACTGAATTTGTGTTAGAGGATGAAGGCGAAATGACTCATGATTGTGTTACGCTTACATATGCAGCGACAAGTGAAATAGCAGAAACTCCCATAGAGAACGCAGAATTGGAGTTGTTTGTTGATGGTTCAGCTCAAGTTATTGAAGGTAACAGACGAGCAGGATATGCAGTAACTTCCACCACTGAAGTAGTTGCTTCAGGTCGTCTTCCAGATCATTTTTCAGCTCAAGCTGCAGAACTAGTAGCCTTAACTAGAGCATGCACGCTAGCTTCAGGATCGGTTGCAAATATCTACACAGATTCCAGGTATGCTTTTGGGGTAATTCATGATTTTGGTGTCATTTGGCAAACCAGAAAATTTCTAACTTCTGCTGGATCCCCCATTAAGCATGTTGGATTAGTGAAAGATTTAATGTTTGCCATGAAACTCCCAAAGAAATTAGCAGTGATCAAAGTGAAAGCACATCTCACAACTAATACTACGGAAGCTAAAGGTAATGCTCTTGCTGATGTAGCGGCTAAACAGGCTTGTTTCTATGCAACTGTACAAGTGTGTTCAGGTAGTACAGCACAGAAGATAATTCTACCTCCTGAATCAATCGTTGATCTGTATAAAGACGTTCCTCTATATGAAGCATGGACATGGTTAGACAAAGGAGCCACTGTGGATTCATCCGGCTGCTGGACCAAAGGGGGAAAGTATGTTGCTCCCGAATCACTGTTGCCATATTTGGCTCAACAAATACACAGTTTGGGTCATAGTGGTCCAGCAACGATGAATCACAGGTTCTCAAATCAATGGTGGAATCCAAAATTCAGAAACGCAGCCACTGAAACAGTCAAGAGATGTGTTACATGTCAGAAAAATAATGATGTACCAGCAGCCATTACACCAGCAGCACATACCCCAGCTCCACCAGGGCCATTTCGTCACCTGCAAGTTGATTACATATCGTTGCCCCCTTGTAAAGGAAAAACTGACGTTTTGGTAGTAATAGACAAGTTCTCAAGATGGGTAGAAGCTTATCCAACAGGGCGCGCTACAGCTGCACATACTGCTAAATGTCTTGTCACTGATTTCATTCCCAGATGGGGATTGCCAGATTGCATTGACTCAGATCAAGGTACCCACTTCACAGGACAGGTAGTCAAGGAAGTGTCTAGAATGTTGAAGATTAAGTGGAACCTTCACTGCCCCTATAGGCCACAAGCATCAGGACAGGTTGAACGATCAAACAGAACAATCAAAACCAGGCTAAGCAAAATGCATCAGGAAGGAGTACCATGGGTTGAAGCACTGCCCGCAGTACTGTGTAGTATGAGAGCATCACCTAACAGATCAGTAGGACTGAGCCCTCATGAGATTATTACTGGACGCCCAATGCAGATGCCAGGTGTGATTGATCTTAGAAATGCTGATGTGCACATTGCTTCAGATGCCCTGATCGCTTACTGTGAAAACCTCACAAAGGCAGTGCAGAGTGCCAAAGAGAGAGTTGAGTCGTGTTGGCAGACTCCACCAGAAGGTGGACACACAATCGTCCCAGGTCAATGGGTCATGATAAAGACATTCAAAAACAAGCCATTAGAGCCTAAGTGGTACGGACCACATCAAGTGATGTTGATTACAGCAGCTGCAGTATTGTGTCAGGGAAGGAAAACTTGGACTCATGTGTCACATATTAAGGTTGTTCCTCCCCCTGCAGGGATAGGATAGGGCAGACACAAGAACCAGTGAGGAGCCCAGGGAAGAACCGAAAGCAACAGGCTTCGGGGGCCAACCCTGAGGTGAAGATTTCCTCATAGGCTTTTCCCCTCCATTAGTCCATCCTTTCCTCACTGTTCTTTAGGTGTCGCAGGAATTGAGAAATAGGGAAAGAAGGAACAACCATAGCAGACTATATTTTGAACAGAGGATACAACCCTAATGTATGCAGACTCTACAAATACTGCTCTGTGCCGTTAGTTCTCTCTTGTTTGTGTTTCTTTCTTCCTCTGTGCAGATACCATTTGATGGCTGTCCTGAGATCCATATGCACCACCCTTCTCACCTGCGGATAAAGCCACAACCTCTAGAAAACAACTAGACCCATCGCCGAGCCAACTATCACACAAGAAAGAGAAAAGAAAGAAGAAGAAAAAGAATAAAAATACACAACGCAGAGACTATTACCCGTAAAATCTTCACGGACCCTAATTGCATGTTTTGTTTCTGTGTCAGCATGCAATTACATATAAACAACACAGAACATGTACTATTTGCCTGTAACGATTACAAGTTACAAGAATTAACTTTTAAGTGTCTAAATTTGTATTTTTGTGAGAGTTATTAGAACTCTCAAAGAGGGGATTGAAGGATCACAAATGTTATTCTATGTTTGATTTGAATTCACGTCCTGACTAAGAGGTGTCGGGCAAGGCAAAGGTGTTTGAGATTGTTTCCTGACCATTTGGGCTTGGGACAGCTGTGCCTTTTGTCAATGAGATCAATGACTACTGAGAGATTTAGGTTTATTGCCCTCAGCTTTGATGTTTTGTCTCAACCTAAAAAAGTCCCTCCTCCAATCCTGACTATAAAGATACCCTGTAAAAATGACTTAAGATGAGATCTTCGATGACTACAGATAACAACACATGTCATAGAATAAAGAAATTCTGCTGACGATCGAATCCGAAGTCTCCTGGTCTTCTCTTCTGAGTTTTCTACACTTTAGAAGAACAAAGTTTTCAACAGCCTCCATAACCCCACCACAGAACAATATAGGTAAGACATAAGTTTCATGTTTATATTGTGCGCTCCCCACCAGGTACAATATTATGATTGTTTGCACTTGTTTTTAAGCCCATAAATAATAATGTACTCGTTCTAATACATTTATATTGTAATGTATTCATGATGATATATTAAAAGATCATCTTAACATTGCTGGTAGATTATCATTGCATAAATTAACGTAAAAAAAAAAAAAAAAGATGGTAATTCGAAAGTGAACACTTGATGAATTACACTTTTCGGAGAATCTAATATCAAAGCGGATATTGCTAAACCGCTAGCTAACTGGTGTTTTCAGAAAGCTAGCACATTTATCCAGTAGAGAGAGAGAGAGAGAGTGCGTGCATGTGGTTGACAAAGAGAAGTAACACACTTAGCAGAAATTTTCGTATTGCGCAAGTGTGAAGATCTGTTTCGGGTATTACATCTTTATATCAGGCAATCCAGTAGTGTTCCTCTGCAGCCAAATGAAACCTTGCTGTAGCCTATATATTATGCTCTATTAATTTTTTTTTAGAAACTTTGCACTTTTCTACTCCATTTTAAACGGTGTTCTTGTATTCAAATTAAGCGTTGTCCACTGCTGCACACGTGCCACAATATCGATACAGGACCAGCTGTATCGATACTCGTAGCGTCAAATCTCTGTGTAGTCTTTACTACGTTTCTGACCCTGGGAACGTTTTAGGGCCTGGGTTAGAATAGAAAGCTCTCGGATTTAATCAGAAATATCTTAATTTGTCTTCTGAAGATGAAAGAAGGTCTTACAGGTTTGGAACGACATGAGGGTGAGTAATTAATGACTTAATTTTCATTTTCTGGGTGATCTATCCCTTTAATCAGTGCAGTGTTTCCCACAGACCTGCACTCTATTTGTGGTGGCATATATATGCAAATTCATTCTCTGCCAGCAGGAGACTCTGTCGGAGTGGGAGAGATGGCGGTTTCCCTGGTAATGGCTGTACACAAAGCAGCGCTCCCCTCACAAACGCTGCTTTATCAGACATTACATGCAAGATGAAATTAAAATAAATTACATCCAAAATTTTCTGAAGACAGTCGGTTTCCATCAGAAATACAGTGATATAAAAACACCCGCACTGGGTGTCGATTTTGAAATGTGCAGTGCTCATGTTTACTCAACGAAGTCAAAGCCTTTTGGAAAATCTATTTGTTAGAAGGTCAGTTTTGATATTGCGGCAGGCGCCACAAATTAATCAATGTATGGGAAACGCTGCAGTGGCATGAGTTTAGGTCAGAGGAGTGCTCAGGAAACTTGTTTCAAAATCAATCCTTGTTTATGCAGTTCCAGTTGGTGTTGGTAGCGATGCAGAATTTCAAATCTGCATAAAATGAAAATTCACACCATTCCTTTTCTAAATGCATGCTATTAACCATATTGTGAATGATTCATCCATGTAGAAGTACATTTTATTTATTTTTTTGACCTTGTCATTTTTAATCAAAATGTCCTAACTTGGTCTTCCTGTGAAACAAACAGACTTCTCTCTGGTGACATATGTCGGACTTCTCCAATCATTTTGTTCACTTAAACTCTGCCCCTTTATAACAATCGATTGAAAGCTCATATTTAGATCTGCCTCCATCCATTCAGCGATCAAGTTACAAAGCCAATGCCCCAACCTGTGTATTTTTTTTTTTATATATATTTTTATTATCAGTTCAGCTCAGATGTACGCCACATCACTGAAGATCTATCTGTTGCTACTTCCATTTCACTGCAACTTGTTGCTTTGATTCCGTCCACAAATGCTCTCTCTCTCCACCAGATGTCGATGTTGCACAGCTCAGCGGTGGTATGTGAGCTCCTCCAATCCTGCTACACAGGGACGCTGCAGTTCAGTGCCAAAGAGATCGTGAACTACCTGACTGCAGCCAGCTACCTGCAGATGGAGCATGTGGTGGAGAAATGCAGAGGAGCCCTGAGCCAGTACATTCAGCCCCGCAGTCGCAGCCCCATTGTGAGTATCCCAGCCTCAAACACTTGTCAAACATGATCTGCAGTGATGTCACAATCATGTTACATTGTGGTCTATGGAGCTGCCTGAAATGTACAAATGAAGTAGACTAGCTCCCTTGGTTAAAACTGAGGGGTCAAGGGCCTGTCCCTATAAACTTCCCTCGTCCACTTCATGAAATGGGAAAATTATCAAAATGGTGGTGGGGATTCCCCCGAGGGGAAGTGTTTGGGGAAGTGGAACGCGGCTTTTGTAACCCTTTGACCCTGATTAGCTTGTTCGGGTGTGTTTAGAGTTGGAGCAAAACATTGCAGGACTGTGGTGAAACAAAGCTTGCCACCCTTGGTCTCTGCAGTTTGGGTGGAGGTTTACAGCTCATTCCACCAAGGAGGGGTGAAGGTTTGGGAAAGCAACTGTGTGCCTCATTAGCTATGTTTCCATCATATTCTTTTTATGCTTATTTTGAAGTATCATATCAGAAACGAGTGATGGAAACACCTGATTTGAAAAGTAATCCCTTAATTAGCAAAAACGTTTTAATGCTCACTTAAGGTGATTTTTGACTTGTGCGAAAAAGGGTTAATGCGAATAATGGGAGATGTAAATGCATTTTGCAAATAAATCCCGCTTGAGCGTTTTAAAGTTATGTGACTGTGGTATGGGACGGCATATGGATGGAAATGGTGCTTATTCGCAAAAGTTATGCACAAGTTAAATTTGAAACTTAGAATAGAAACCCGGCTATTGTGAAGAAACAACAGGTGTACACTCGCATGTGTGGATTGACATAGGGAGGTGCAGTTCAAGTGGCAGGCCTGAAAGCCAGCATCAAAGCCTTAAATTTGATTCTGGTCACAGCTGGGAGCTAGTGGACTGAGATCAGGAGTCCTCTTTAGCTGATTAAAGCCCAGGTATAGAAGGTATATTCTATATATATAATATATATAGAAGCAACTTGAATGACAGAATATTAATTGTTTTGATTAACTGTGCCTATAAAGGCCTTTTCACACTTAACGCGAATATTCAGCGCAATGACTCTTTGAATGGAAACGATAGATCTCTTATGGGATATTCACACCAAGCGCGATCATTTGCAGCGCGAAAAAGTTAACATTTTAATTTTTTGTCATATTGAATTTTTTTTTGTCACTCAGCGATGAAACGGGGCCGTCCAATCAGATTTAAGCTGAGATCACGTGCCCGTGAGAGAAGAGAATGGATGCTGATGTTATTTATAGAGAATAAAATTTATATTAATTCTCCACTGAATTATGTGATCTGAAGAGCACGTCCATTTTCTTCTACGAGCGAAAGTGTTTGCGTCAGAGCACGTTCACTCTAGACCTGTCAATCGTGTAATCATATCTCTTGCCCTTCTCTAAAAAAACGGATAGAAATATAATTTTTATACACATGAAATGTATAAGCAAATAGACATACGATTATGACGATATATGCAGATCATGGGATTTTTATGAAGGATGTTTATGATAAGCAGGTAGCGTTCAGTCCGTTGTAAAACATACAAATGTCTGCCTAGTATAGAATCAAAATCCATTTTAGACCAAGCTCTCGATTAGGGCTGCACGATTATGACAAAAATCATAATTGTCGATTATTCCCTTGAGATTGTAATTACGATTTATTAATAATGATTATTTTGAACAGATTTATGCCATTGTTTGAAGCTGTATTGCGTATAAAATGTATTTTAAAAAGGCTGAAAACACTCTTCCTGAACTTTTATTGCTTTTCTATAGCATTGAACCTCAAATGTCAACTATACATTGGTTTGGTTTCTACTTTAAACAAAAAAAGGTAAAATTATGCATGGTATAATAATGTTATACTAAAATAAAAAATGGTCTAATAAAGATATATATTTCATTTCCAATTAAACCGAGGAAATTTCAAATTACAGTAACTTTTACTGTACAATTTATATTATCAGGGCTGCAGACTAACATTAGAGAGCAGTGGCACCAGCACTGAACATGTAATATTGCACGTTTTGTGTCTTAGAAATGCACATTAGAACAGGAGCTTGAGTTCAGAGTAGCAGGAGCTTGAGTTGGGATGCAGATGTACATTTGACAGTACCGTTGTGAAAACTGTAACAGCCTCATCTTTTTTATACATAACCAAAAGTACAGCACTTCATTACCATGGTAAAAAGTTGCCTAAAGACAACTTACAAATCCACATCAACTAATAGAATAATAAACAAAATAATGTAATTATATTCCATTACGCCTTTAACGTATTTACCCCGTACCATTGTTACCATGGTAAATGTGGGTAATTTGTGGATTGAAACATCTATCTGGATCGTTGTTGCACTGTTTCTGCTGCTTTCTGCATCAGTGTTGTTGAAAATAACAGCTCCAATTTATTTGGCTTTAAACTAGTTTAAATTTAAAGAGACGTGATTTGTCCTGGAGAACTCTGTGCTGAACTCGAGTGCTTCTTACTGGATTTCACAGCGTTGTTTAGTGCGTGATCGCGACATGTCTGTAATAAACGCATGCGCTCTAAGCTCGCGCTGCGCTGTTTTCTTTTGAGGCGAGTGGATTACTTGGTCAGTGTGCCACGCGGTTCAAACGAGTACTGCTATTTTGTTGCACTTTTGACACGTTTGTGATCATGCACAACAGAGTGACAACGACTATCAGTTATACAAAATGTCTTTTATCCAGTGTGTTTGAGTTTGTTAAACCCCGCGCTGCAAACACCTCTTAAGCACACAGAATAATGCAAGTGGGCATTTTTAATGGTTTATTATTGTAATCGCGGCTTTGAGTGATTATGTAATCGTGGCATCCATAATTGTAATCGTGATTAGAAATTGGATTATTTGTGCAGCCCTTCTGGAGATGATAATTTAAAGTGAGGTTTGAGCAAAAACATTAATAATTACATACATTTTGAATGTAGCTTCATGCTAATTGTACCTCCTAAAACTTTTTTCAGATGAATTCTTGTAAGCATTATGGATTTTTTTGTGTTTTTGATGAAGAACCAAAAGTTATTTATCTTAATTTAATGCTGTGTATTGAGCAGCGGACAATGTAAAACCATTCGAGATACACAGGCTACATGAAGAAAAAATCTGTGCTATCAAATTATTAATCGTGATTAATCGCATTCAAAAATAAAAAGTGTTTGTTTACATAATATATGTGTGTACTGTGTATATTTATTTAGCATATATAAATACAAACACATGCATGTACATATTAAAGTATACTGTTTATATTTTGAATATAAATTATATGAATGTAAATATTTTCTAAATGTATGTGTGTATTTATATATGCACAGTACACGCATATATTATGTAAACAAACACTTTTCATTTGGATGCGATTTAATCGTTTGACAGCACTAGAAAAATGCATTGTTGATCGGCGCCACCTAGCATGCAGGTGAGAATTAGCAGAAGACGATCAATCGTTTCGCACTCCGTGTGAAAGCAACGTTCATCGGCGATTCGCCTTGCTTTTTTGCGTCGCGCTCAGTGTGAAACGACCTTTTAGGAAAATAAATTGTTTAACCGTGCAATTCTTATATTATGTTTGTTCTTCTCTCTGTTTCACCCATTGATTATTCAGACTGTGAAATCAGAAGACCCTCAGTCTATGCCAGTGCTTGTCAATGGAAGTACCCATTCATTGGGATCCATTTCATCCCCTTCTGATACTGCGTCACTGCATCCTCACAGTTCAGGAAAGGTGCTCCAGGCTGCCGATGCCGAACTCTCCAACATCCCTCACAACGATGATTTGACCGTACACCATGTAAATATCTGTTGTATTCGCCACATATGCTAGGAGCAGAGATGTTCCCATGTCTAAGTCTTCGTTTAACTGAACACAAAGCTGCATATGGCTTGATTTAAATGTATGCGCTCGGCATGAATCAAAAAGCATGGTCGCGATGTAACATTTGCCTGCTAACCAATTATTTATCTTATTAACAAAGCTTTGTACCTCACTTGTGTCAATACTCGCATTAAAATGTTTCAAATGGGTAACAGTGTGCTTTGCTGTAGCAACCCCGGTGGTTCTGGAAGCGGATCACTGACCGCACATCTAGAGGTCTGCACGGGTTTAAAATTGAAGCCCGAACCCGGCCCGTACCCGAGATCCTCCGACCCGAGCGGCACAGTTAAATTTAGAGCCCGAACCCAAAATATTTCCCCCCGCAACGAATAGCCAATAAAAAAAGGCTGCATTTCATGATTGCATGCAATGGTCAGTAAACAAATACACAAAGAAACAGATTCATCAATACTCGGCCACATCACAAGGCAAAATAAAAAACACCAGTTATGAAAGTTTGTGAACATCAGGTGCAGCGGTCGCATACATGGTCTTCTGGAAATGTAATAGCTAAATGCGAACTGCATTCAAATTATTGCAATATTTGCCAACAAAATCAAACATGGGTGCTATATTATATTGCTGGCAGTCCTAAATCAAAAAGGGTCATATCAGCACTTATTTGGGTAGCTTTCTTAGTTGTGGTTTACTTATTTCTGTTTTCACCATAACAGGTCAGAGGATCAGATGCATCTGGTCATTTCGAGGCAGAGGACGGGCCTGAGAGAGATGTCTTTAAGGTGCAGATCAACGATGAACATCAGGACCCAGAGAAGACCTCTGGTGCTGAGGAGGAAGACAGAGAAGCTGTTGTTGTGTTGGATGACCACGGTCAGCTAGATGCAGGTATAGAGGAGCGAGGCAAAGGCAACGGCATCAGGGGGGCGGGTCGCATGTTGAGACGACGGCACGGAGAGCACAGAGGAGGCAGAGGAAGAGACTTTAAACCCAGGAAGCGATACACTTTCAAGGATCGCAAGGTCTTAGGTAATTATCAGGAGGCTTGGCGGTTCCCAACCCCTGATGAGATCATGGGCAATTTTGGAGCAGACTTTGGGGCTGATTACCTTTCCAATCAGCATCTCACAGACGGTAACATCCGCGTTGAGTACAGGCCTGGAGAGGGACAAAGAGAAGAGATTGGCTCTGATGGAGGTCCTGCACACTTTGGTGTGGAAGCTTCCAGTGGGGAAGAGGCAATGGGAGTCGGGACACATACAAATGAGCATGGAGCTGCTGACGAGTCCGTGGCAGTTGTGGGATCCACGTCCTGCGTAACGGGACCAGTGGTGTGTGAGCAGTGCGGACTAGCGTTTTCTTCAACACAGGACTTGGCCATGCATTCCCTGTCAACACACCGGCTGTACGTGTGTCCATGCTGCGGGAAGCACTTCAGCCACTCCAGTAACCTCAACCGCCACATGATCGTCCACCGTGGAGTTCCCAAGCTCCACTGCTGCCCCCTATGCCACAAGACCTTCACTCAGAAGTCAACACTGTGCGATCACATGAACCTGCACAGTGGAGAGCGCCCGCATGTGTGCGCGTACTGCCATGTCAGCTTTGCCCACAAGCCTGCTCTACGCCGCCACCTGAAGGAGCAACACGGAAGAACCACGGCCCAAAATCATCTGGAAATGCAGCAAAACAGTGAGGGTGGTGCTGGGGATGGGGTTTAGATCACATGTAAAATGTTAATGAAATCAGAATTAACCTTTTTTTTGTTTCTTAATACACATTTCTAGGTTTGTGCACAATTTATCAGTGCACATTAGGTAAAAATGTACGTCTTTGTAATCAGTATGTAATAACCGTATCGTTGCTTCAAAATGATTCTGAATTGTTAATGTGCAGGCCAAACACTGCCAAAGCATTTGAGCCTGGAGAGAGTTCATACTCTCTCATAGCAACAGTTCAACCAATAATGACATTTCTATAAAGCCCTATTCAGACTACACGATTTTAGACTGATTTTGGCACGATTTGCATGACCTAGTTCAGGGGTCATTTCGGGACAGTTGACAGAATTGTCACTTGCTTAACCGGGTCATTGTTGCATCGTCACAAAAATGTATAATTTGCACGTCTTTTTAAGCCAATCGGTACTCATGCACTCCAGAGGCGATTTCAAGTTGGAGCGCTCAGTCTCATCCAAAGCCGCCTCGCGAGTATCATATTGAGTTATTTTTCATAGTTTGTTGTTGAGCTTTAGTGGCCAGATACACTAAATTATGCAAAAACGGCCGTCCTGACGAGTATCCAGGTTTTTTCTTAAGTAAATGTGAACAATTGAGAAAGAAAACCATGTGTATATGATATTGGATCCGTGCATTATGCCTTGTGGGAGCAGAGCAGTTCACGTCGCGTCTTTTGTGGACTCAGGTTCTTTATTTCAAGAAGCTTGTGTAATTCCAAGTATCCCATGGCAGAAACAGAAACAAATAGAGACATAATTAGCGTAGCTGTTGTTCCATTTAAAGAGCAAACATTATTTGTTCAACCCAAGCTAAAGCATAATAATGTGCGTTTGATCAGATATAACAGCGGTACAAGATTGTGAGATGCATTATATGAATGCTTGGCTAAAGAGATGTGTCTTTAATCTATATTTAAACAGAGTGTGTCTGAACCCCAAATGTTATCAGGAAGGCTATTCCAGAGTTTGGGAGCCAAATATGAAAAAGTTCTACTGCCTTTAGTGGACTTTGCTATCCTAGGTACTACCAAGAGTTCAGAGTTTTGTGACCTTAGGGAGCGGGTTGGATTGTAGCGTGATAGAAGATTAGTTAGGTACACAGGAGCTAAATCATTTAGGGCCTTATAGGCCAGTAATAATATTTTGTTACTGATACGAAACTTAATAGGTAGCCAGTGCAGAGACTGTAAAAGTGGAGTAATATGATCATATTTTCTTGACCTGGTAAGGACTCTAGCCGCAGCATTTTGTATCTGTAGCTTGTGTATTGAAGATGCAGGACAACCACCTAGCAGTGCATTACAATAGTCCAGTCTAGAGGTCATGAATGCATGAACTAACTTTTCTGCATCAGAAACACTTAACATGTTCCGTAGCTTGGAAATGTTTCTAAGATGGAAGAATGTTGTTTTTGTAACATGGGAAATATGATTGTCAAAAGATAGGTTATGGTCTAATATAAGCCCCAGATTTGTAACTGTAGAGGAAGTAACAGTAAATCCGTCTAGTTGAAAATTGTGATACAAGAGATTCTGTGTACTGTTTTTAGATTCAATAAGTAATATCTCTGTCTTATCTGAATTTAATAGGAGAAAATTATTGGTCATCCAATCTTTTATATTTCTAACACACTCCGTTAGCTTAGATAGTTTAGAAGTTTCTTCTGGTCTTGTTGAGATATATAGTTGAGTATCATCAGCTAATGGGAATGAAAATCCCGTATTTTCTAATAGTATTACAACATGTTGTTGGTTAAGTTTATTTAGCTCATCTTGTCCTATAGTTGTAAAGCAATGCAGTTTTTCTTTGGGTGCGATGAATGAAGCTGAAGTACTAGACGCTGTAGAATCTACATTTGTTATTGTATTTCTGATGAGAAATTCATAGTCGTTACTATAAAACTATGAGGGTATATTTGGATCGGGTGACATCTGTTTATTTGTTAATCTAGCCACTGTGCTAAATTAAAAACCTTGGATTGTTTTGGTTATTATCTATGAGTTTGTGGATGTGTTTGCTCCTGGCAGCTTTTAGAGCCTGTCTATAGCTGGACATACTGTTTTTCCACGCAATTCTAGAGACTTCTAAGATAGTTTTTCTCCATATACGCTCAAAATTACGAGTTTCTTCCTTGAGAGAATGGGTATAACTGTATGGCGCCAGTTTCTAACATATTAGAGAAGATAGTGCCCAGGTTGCTAGTAATTTTGTCTAGTTTATCTGTATTTATGGGTACACAGAGCAGCTGAGAGAAATCCGGCAGGTTATTGGTGAATCTGTCTTTAGTGGCTGGAACAATAGTTATGCCTGGATGATAACGTGGAGCCATATAGTTAATATCAGTAATATGCAGCATGCACGATACAAGGAAATGGTCAGTAACATCATCACTTTGAGGTACAATATATCAGTAATATCAATTCCATGCGATTTTATATAATTAAATCTAGCGTATGATTAAAACGATGCGTAGGCCTGTCAGGTTCTCTTTCTTTTTGGGCTTTTCTGACAACAAGACAACGGGGCAGAACATGCTGTTTGCTAGCCATTGTTTGTTTACGCTCATGTGACCACCTGTCTAGTCCCGCGCTATAGTCGATGACAACACGCATGCCATTTAAAGACGGCAAGCGAATAATGTTTGGGTAGAAACGTGTAGTCTGACATGTGTCTTGTTCACAACAAGATTTTAGGAGTCAAAATTGTGTAATCTGGAACAGTGACTGGTCGTAATCGACAAAAAAAAAATTGTGTAGTCTGAACTGGGCTTAATTGTCTCACCCTCGTGTCATTTCAAACCTCTGACGACTTTTGTCTGTAAAACACAAAACAAGATATTCATTTTTTGTCAGAAATTTTCATTCAAGTCAGTATGCGTTTTTTTTTTTTTTTTTACTGTCGGCCAAACCATTTAATTCCATGCTTATCTGGCCCAGTCGGTATATGGTTTCCACTGTGGGCCTGACAATACAGTTTCTAAGGCAAATGTGTCACTCATTGCCTTGGCAATGCAAGTGTTTACATGCGGTATGAGATAGATAGCGACAGTGTTATGGAGGATGATCAGATATTTCCTTTTACTTCACTCAAATAGTGTGCTTGGCCAGTTACAGAGAGAAACTAGCAGCCAGAATCAGACAACAAACAAGTGACCCATCCTGAGTGGCGACGTCACTACACTAATTCTACCAACACGGTTCGGCTCAAGTGGAAACCATGTAACCATTCTTTACTGTTCTTAAAATCATTCAACCTGACAGTGGGAAAGAGGTTAATGTTGTTTAAACCTCAATGCTCTTCAAAACATCTTCATTTGTAAAGATGACAATTTTCCCTCTTTATACCACATAAGAGCACAAATATAAGTTTTCTGTTATTCTTTACAGGTTAAAAGTCTTTTACTACAAGCGAGCAGGAAATAATGGGATGTCAAGTGAAAGTCTAGCATATCTATGGCTTTTAAGAGTGATACATGTTAATACAAACAAAATAAAGTATGTTCATGAATTAGTACTGTGGCGTGATGAGGAAAGTAAGAACAAATGTTTGTCATTTTTGTTGTAGTGCAACTTTAATGTCCGTATGTTACCAATTCAACAAAGCCGTATTAAAAAGATTTTGTCCCAACTGTAATTTTCTTGCTGTGAATCAATATTTCATTGCAACAGAAAACACAAAAAAGCAATTTGGTCAAGCAATACACATAACAGGATGGCCAGGACGCTGTAATAAAAAAAGTAACACCCTCACAGAAATAACTGGATCCAGACAATAATTCCTTTAATTGCTTTGAATTTGTTTTAGTTAGATCTGATAATGTTACTGTTTTAAAAGGGCATGCCTCTGAATTTGTATGCAGCATATGCGAAATGGGGGGGCCAGGCATTAGTACTGCCTCAAAAGAGGGTGGCTGCAAATGACCAAAATGTATGATAAACAAAAATGTCTATAGTAAAATCTAATATACACTACTAAGATATATGCTGTTGTTACCTTGGGGAGCTATTTCTGTCTGATCTAATCCTCAAGTTGAATGTATTAACTGCATCAAGTATAGATTAATTCAGTCATGTTTAAAGTTTTCTACTTTTAATAAATTCAATTAATTTTTGTTACCTTATGAACTATATTTTTAGGCTAACATTTTTTCAGTGTTGATGCATAAAGTGAGATTCCTGTAAATCCCATGTTTATTTCTTCCATTGCATTTTCACATAAACTACAGTATCTAACACTAGTCAGTAATATTCATAATTGATGCTAACAGCTACTTTCAGGTGAATGCTTTCATTCCGCAGGACCTATTGAATATAATTTCAACATTCTCAGTCAATTTCACAATTCAAAGAAATATTAATTTAATAGTTATTTGCTAATTAAATCATCTAAGTTAAGATAATATACTGTCTTCACCTCAATGCATAAGACTCTTACCTAATTCCAATCAGTATTTGATTCTGAATGGTCTGAATCACAGCATACAGAAGTCAGTTTCCTAATTCCTATGGAAATTATGGAAATCGTAGTGTTCATCCGGGAAACTGAATTGGCGATAATTTCATGTGTCTAGAAACACCGCAAACTCTCAAACAAATTTTCATAAAAATGGAATTGACGCCATCTTACATCTTTCATTTGTGAAAATTGCCTCAGAGTTTCAGTGTTTGTCTTGTTGCTAAGTTTTTTTCTTAGCATAGCATGCAGGAAAGGTAAAAATATATGGCACTTTAAAATCAAATCAATCTTTTATTTTGACGTATTCATGAACAATCTGTGTAAAAAGCTCAATGTCTCAGTCCTGATCACCTTGTGTTTGTTTTGTGATTATCAGAGTTAATGACAGGCTGCATATAGGGCTGCAACAATTAGACGACATTATCGACAACGTCGACAATAAAATTGTCTTCAAATATTTTTGTTGTCGATTGACTATATAAGATGGCACCGCTCATGGAAGCTACAGTGCTTTGCTCTGCAGTTTTTGTAATGTTTTTGTTTCTCAAACACGATCAGTTTTACCAGGGATGAACTGCTGAAAATTTGGCTGAACACGCCGTAAAATCTTTTACCGAATTTTGATTATTCGGACGTTTTGCTGGACAGCAGCACTGTTTAGATGGGGGAAGCAAGTCGGCGCGCTCGTGAAGCTCCGTCAGCGGGGATTAAGAACGCCGTTGTCTAGCATCCATCTGGCGACTCCACTCTCTACCCAACAAAATGGACAAACTTCTTCTGCTCTCCTGGACAAATAAGGATTTTTTTCAAACTCTGCTGCTTTGTTTTTCACGGAAACCTGGCTGAATGATGCAATGCAGTGCGCTCCATCTCTAGAACTTTCAACTAATCCGATCCGACCACGAAGCAGAATTAATGGGGAAATTACACGGCGGCGGGATGTGCTTTTACATCAATGAAAGGTGGTGTTAAAGATGTGTTGTTCAGATTTAGAAACGCTCTTCATTAACTGCAAGCCGTTCTATTCGCAGCGGGAGATTTGTTCATTCATTCTCGTGAGTGTCTACATTCCTCCGCAAGTGCACGTGAGCTCGGCTTTACAGAAACTCGCTGATCTGATCACTGACACAGTGATCACAGAACAAAAATACCCAGACTGTGTTTTAATCGTTCTCTGGGACTTTAATGAAGCAAATTTCTCCCCCGAAACTGCCAAAATACAGTCAACACATTACATGTCCCATCAGAGACCGTGATATATTGGATCACTGTTACACAGCGATAAAGAGGCATATCACTCTGTCCCATGGGCAGCTCTGGGACCCTTATCACGGTTTGGTTCATCTTACACTGACCTACAGGCAGAAGCTAAAATATGCTATGTGATGGTAATAGTCCGTAATCACACACTGATGTGCGGGTAGATTATAATCATACATGTATGGGCCATATAGTCCATAATTGCCGATCAACATTCATACTGATAGCCGTAATTCAGTCAGAGTAATCACAGCTGATTATCAGCCACACAGATGCTAATCATACAGATACAGCCACATTCCCCACAAAACACGAACACCATACATTTTTGTAAAAACGTTTATTTTGTCCAAAAAGTCGATCGCTAAGTTCCGCCCCCATCAGATGACAGGTGTGTCACAGTCGTCGCGAGAGCGCGCCGGAATTCAAATAAACAACTTGTTTTTTTTGAAGGTCTCATTCTTTGTGTAACACTGTATACTACAAAACCATGTGTTTTTTTTACAACCAAAACGCAGTTTTTCTATGAGCGTGAGCTATTCCATAACGGATAAAAACAATAACTCTCCCTGAAGAAATGAGATGTAAACAAAGGAATATCCGTCCAAATAACAACGTTATTGTTTTGCTGGACTAAAGTGCTCGATGTGATGTTGTTCCATGGACTCTTACCTCTCTAACTAAACCGGCATTTACAACAGTGGATGCGTTTGTGACTCAATATTACACAAAGCTGGTATGTACTACTTTTTTTATTATGGATGTTTTGATGTGGACTGCTTACACAAATTTAGCAAATACATTCCTTGTAAGCTTTCCATCGAAATATAACGATCTATGGTCGATGCTTGAGGTTTAGACCTTCAGAATGATATATAGTTTGTCAAGATTAATTTTGTCCTGTTTCATTTAATGTATTCGTAAACAATGACATGTGCAAACAGAGAGTGTTTAGTGTGCAGGCGTCCTGGTTAAAAGGTTTTAACTGGAATAAAATATATGAAATCCAAATGAGGAAAGGGGAGCATCCAGCTACTTTTTCAAACCGACTACTGGAGACGTTTAAAATGTTCAGTGGCGATCCTGGTTATCACTCAGAACGATGTCCATTACAAAATTTTACAATAATAATACAAAGAAAACACATCCTGTGTCTGTAATAAGTGCTAAAAAGCCATATCAGAGTAGTGGTCGTAAGGTCTCTTAGAAAGAGGGGAGAGACCACCTCCTTATAACCCTGATAATATCCCAGTATGCTATTCGTTTGGCAAAGGGACATATTTCTAGGGAATGTAAATTTTCCCTTAAAGGGCCCCTATTATGCCTTTTTGAATATTACCTTTCATGCAGTGTGTCATGTAGCAGTATGTGAACACAAACTTTTTGCAAAGTTCTGAAGCCGACAGCGCACGATAAATAAAGTTATTGTCTATCAAATAAAGAGTCGGCTCCCAATCGCCAGAACGAGTCGTCAGGAATTTGAATCTTATTCTGTTACGGCTGTACGTCACGAAGTAACACATTTGCATATGGCATATTGCAATGGCTGTCAATCGCGCTGTATGCGGTAGACCAATCACAAAGGACTGTGCCATCTGACCATTCACAGCAGTGAAAGGAGAGGTTTAGAGAGACTGATTCTTCTAACTGCTTCGCACGAACCGTTTACGAATCATTTAGAAATGGTCAAATTTAAGCAATTTTCTTTTGAGAAAACTAAAGTATTTTTTGACCTTGGATGCATGTAAACCTGTTTTAGGACACTTATAAAACAATATTAACAACCTTTAAAAATTGCATATTTTTTGCAGGGGCACTTTAAGGAAACAGGTCCAAAAATGTATTTACGTCAACTACAGGCCAAAGTAGACAGGCTAAGTAGGGAACAAGGAACTGCATTCTCATATGGAGTAGCAGAACTCTCACGGCAAGTCTTTTCCGGCATAGGGATCTAAGGCTTCCATAACACATGTAGCCCCACTGTTACGAGACAATCATGGAAAACCAATCGTAAACATTGCTGTTTGCCGTGGTGGATCGATTAGATCCATGATCGAAATTAAGGGCTGCTTAAGAATAAGCTGGCACAAATTAGTTAGATTGTGTGAGCTTACATTGTCGTTTATAACCGCTTTAGCCCCGATTGATTTGTTATTTCAAGTCAACTTTTGGACTTCAATCCCCGCTTTTCCTCAGATCTTCACGGTGTTGTGATTCGTCATATTCACACAGCAGCAGAGATGAGAGAACGCGCTTGAGACACAATTTAGAGAGGAGAAACCAATCTACATATAAAATACTGGTCACAGCAATAAAAGTGTAGCGCATCCACTAGTAATTATATCTAAATTGTTTTTTACAAATGCAAATATGTTAGAAACCATGCATCGCGATATAAATATAAATGCCCACTTATAGTCGATGCACACTTAATATACCGATGCATCAATACATTTTTTGCCAATGCATGGAGCGAATCGTGAATATTCCCATCCCTTCCCATTTTTAGGCATAGTGGGATTTTGTAGACAATTCATTGAAGGCTTCGCAGATATTGCAAAACCTCTGAACACTATTCTTTCCGGAATAAAGAAGAAAAATTATTCTTTAGATTGGGGTCCCAATCATCAGACAGCCTTTGAAACAATTAAAGTGGCACTGACTGAAGCTCCAGCCTTGTGCAATCCAGACAGAACACAGACATTTATTTTGCAGACAGCTGCAACAGAGGAAGCTCTTTCAGCTGTCCTCCTTCAAGAAGTTCAGGGCAATCTGCATCCTATTGCTTATGCTTCTCGAGTACTTTCCCCAGTTGATAAAGCTTTTGACTCCTGTACAAGACACCTCCTGTCCGTTCACTGAGCAATGTCACATTTTGAATACATTTATGGTTTCAATGAAGTAACCTTTGCAGCTTCTTTTAAACATATATTATATTGGTCCTTTACCCACGGCAAAATGTGGATACAGGTGTATATATATATATATATATTAGTGGTTGTTGACACATTCAGCAAATGGACTGAGGCATTGCCAATCAAATGTGATACAGCTTCTGCCACAGCACGAGTACTTTCGGAGCAAATTTTCTGTAGATTTGGCCTTCCTCTGAGTTTGGAAAGTGATAGAGGCACCCATTTCATAGGAAAAGTTCATACAGACCTTGCAAAAATGCTGGGAATAAAGCTTCGACTTCACATAGCACAACACCCACAATCTTTAGGAGTGGTAAAAAGATTTAACAGAAAATTGAAGATCGCGAACAGAAAAAATTGTTAGCGAAAAAAGACAGAAAAAAATTGTTAGCGAATGGTTCCAATTGGCCTCAAAACATTCCATGTATATTAATGTCAGTTAGGGGAAGTGTTCACAAAAGCACAGGTTACAGCCCCCCTGAATTAATGACAGGAAGGTAAATTTGATTACCTGAACACCTTCTTGAAGTCCCCAAGCCTATGATTGAAGGGTGGATTACTGAAACGTATCTCAAGAATCTGTGTAGCTCTTTACCAGCCATTTATTACCAAGCGGCTCAACAAATTGGACTCAGTCAAAAATACAACAAGATTTATTATGATCAGGATGTTCATGATCATAAATTTGAGCTTGGTGATGAGATCATGGTAAAGCACTACTACCATGAGGGTCCATGGACCGCAAACTGGGTGGGACCATACACAGTGATTGATAAATGTGGAGATGCAGTCTACAAGATCTGTCATAAGTCCACAAACAGAAAACAGGTGAAGAAATGGTTCCACATTGATCAAATGAAATCCTACAAACATTCAGAAGGCAATCCTACAGAGCAATATATATAGGATAAATAATAATGTATAAATAAAAGTGTGTTTTCATTTTATCAGTACATTGTTTGCTGTGTTATGTGGAACAAAGAGGGGGGAGGGGGGGATTATTTCTGTTTGCATGTATTTTTCAGACATTTTTAACCAAGAGAAATAAAGATGTGGTGATGGGTCCTGACAGTGGTCCTGCCGACTGCAACCAGCACTCCCTTCTGGCGTGATGACAAAACCATATCAAGGGGTGCTGATCAACAACATCCAATGGATTCACGTTTCAGTTCTAGTAAATCTGACAGTATGGTCTACAGATCTGGATGACCGATGCCAAGAGGAGAGTGTGACTGAGATGTACAAAGATCTTCTGACTACGGCGTTCCTGAGGTACCATGGATGGATCAGTTGCTACCAGCTCACCCACAGATCAGCTGTCAGGAGAACACTCAAAGGATCGCTCAGAGAGAATCTCTTCCAGACGGAAGCTGTTAGGATTTGTTGACCGCATGCTTAGAGCCACCGAAACAGGTTTAGGCATATCCACTATGCAGAAACAAGTTTAGTGTGCACAATTTGCCTATATTTTGGAGGAAGTGTTGGCTTGTAAGGTTCCATCAGTGCTTTTCACAAAGGAAGTCATTATGAAGTGGTTTGGATTGAAAGACTGCTTTAATCCATCATCAGACAACTTAAAACATGTTATGGATAGACTGAGCAAATGTAAATTACCCATCCCTTACAGCTACATCATACAAATGGCAAAAATGTGTTCACATCCTATTCCTGCTGGATTTTACAGCCCTCTGGACTACGGTCCTTTAATGGAAGCTATACACTTACCTTTCTCTCGTCATGGGGGACAACCAACAAAATCCCGCCCATTCAGATTTTGAGGTGGTGGAATGAGACTGTGATCATTAGGGACACTTCTTGGGCCTGTTCTGCCAGGAATAGTTTTGATAGATTCGGTTGTTTTATGAGACGATATAAGCTAT